>PVKA01004766.1:0-60662 GCA_004027165.1 Ctenomys sociabilis | reverse complement strand
GTTATAGGCCTGCGCCACCATGCCCGGCTTCATTATATATTTTTGAACATGCCAAAAATTTTACTTTTTTATGCTCTGTAATACTTTATTTTATTTTATTTTTGTCTTTTTGAGACAGAGTCTCACTATGCAGTTCAGGCTGGCCTTAAGCTCACTTTGTAGCTCAGGCTGGTCTTGAACTCATAACAATCCTCCTGCCTCAGCCTCCCGAGTGCTGGGATTACAGGCCTGCGCCACCACCCGGCAAATAATACTTTATTTTTAAATGTGTTTCCTTTTGGAATCAGCGTGAAGTTATAATATTTACCTTTACCTTTTTTCTCACTTCAGAATTGACTTTTTTAGATTGAAAGGCGTTGCTCTTTCTTAACCATAAACACTGTTTTCTAGAAATAACATAGTTTAACTATATTGTTTTCTGAAAACTAAAGATAAAAAGAGGATAATATTCCAGATAAATTCCCCATAAATATATCATTATTAAAATATTTCTATCAATTCAAATATATTTTATTAATGGATATCTTCTGAAGTCCTCCAGAGATCTTTGTTTCAGTTATTAATTGGTTTTTACAAATGACATATCCGTGAGTAAATATGGAGAAGAACCAGTGTCATAAAGAACTAAATACTACATTCCAGTGCTAGATCTCGATACCAGGCTTCAATGCTATTTGCACAAATCCTGTCTGAAAGTGATTCACTGGTCTTCTTCATTTAGAAATAGATGGTGTAGAGAATTCTATCTTACCTGCCCATGACATTCCTTTCAGGGAACTTCTCCTTCCCCTAGCTTTGCCCATGAAAGCCAAATAGTAGCAACCATAACTTAGGTAATCCCATATCCTGGCTTCAGTGATGTTTTAAGAAGAGAAGGGATATAAGAGTGAAAAGAATATAAAGGAGAATCCCAAGGCACTGATTGCAGAGCTTGATTCTAGAAAAGACGCGTGTGACTGACACTTTTGGTTCTTTGTACTGATTTCCTGGGATAACTATTTTTGTGCCTATGCCCCTTGCTCTGGCGTGCTTTGTCTGCTAGGGCTCACACTGGTGACTCTTCTGAGGCCTGTCTTAGGCTACTGGAGATGTATATTTGTATATTACCTACAAGCACCAGGAAATTATCCTTCTCAGTGCCAGGAATTTATGCTTCTCATGGTGGCCTTTATCCAATGACTACCTGAGGTAGGAATTTTAAAGGCCCAGCAAAGTTGCTTTGGTCTGGGGGACTCGGTACCATTTGTGCTTTAGAACTTCCTGGCAGAATCAAATTGAGGCTGAAATTTTACCTGAAATCACGCTCTTGCTTGGCTTCTTCCCAGTTCCCTACTCTACTTACTACTCCCTACATCTTCACCTCATTTTCTTTTCTGTTTTTTTTTTTTTTTTTTTTTTTTTTTTTTTTTTTTTTTTTTTTTTTTTTTTTTTGTCTTTTTGAGACAGGGTCTCACTATGTAGTTCAGACTGGCCGTAAGCTCACTATGTAGCTCAGGCTGGTCTAGAACTCACAACAATCCTCCTGCCTCAACCTCCCGAGTGCTGGGATGACAGAACTGCGCTACCACACCCGGCTTGTTTTTTTTTTTTTTTTTGATAGCACTTTATTTTATTATTTATTTATTTATTTATTTATTTTGGTGGAACTGGGGATTGAACTCAGGCCCTTGCACTTGCCAGGGAAGCGCTTATTCTACTGAGCCATCTCCCTGGCCCCGGTAGCACTTTTTTAATTCAAAGCACACTGCATGAAAGTCTGCCTTCAGGAAGTCAGGCCCAAGCCAGCACTGACTCAGGATGGACCAGCACGAGATGGTCACCTGCATCTGGGGGGCAGCGAATGGACTAGGCTGCAATCTACAGCTGAAGGTGGTTTGACAACAAGAAACTGACCCACAGAGAAAAGCAGAAAGCACTGCAGGGTCTGCTTTCTGGGGTCGTTAGTCTTTCTCTACTGCTCGTGGGATGTGGTTGAGATTTGCACCCATGAAAATCCTGACAGAGACAAGACTAAAGAGCCCTGAAATGCTGAAGACCTGTGTGTGAGGTGGGGAGGTGACAGCAAGTCTCATATCGCTTTGCACATAATAACAGGGGCTCACAGCCCCACTCCTGGATTCTTTCTGGTTCGGTGCCCTCCATCAGCATCATACACACACTCCGATTCCATGAGAATTCAACACTTCCAAGTTGCTGGTTACTCCTGAGAGTTGCCTTCTTAAGTATTCTCTTAGAAATCTTTGAGAAAAACAGTCAGCAGGACTTTTGTTTATAGTTTCATTTCCTAATAAACACAGTTGACAATAAGAAAAATCACAACTGATTAAGTCAATAAATAACAGATTTTTAAAAAACATGTGCCAACAGAGCACATATAATAGGACCATAGGAATGTCCACATGAGCAGAAAGATCACGACAACACGTGGCAGAAGAGAGTGATGGTACTACTGGGCTCTCAGCTCACAGTGTTTCTTTCCTCAGGAAAAAAAAAAGTTTGCAGTACTATAAGATGAATAAAACCACAACTTATATTTCCTACCCCACCTGCCTGATTTTATACATTCTGTCAGCTCTTTCATGTGTGTGAAAAGAAAAAAAAAGACCATATTTCTCTCAAGACAGTAGCAGGGCACCTGGCTTCTCCCAGCCCTGTGTTCCTTGGGAGGGCCACTTCCTCACCAGACACGTGGTATGTTTGGCCCTTGGGGCCCCCAGTGGCAGAGCCATTCCCAGGACCCCACTCTGTTGTTTGTTCTGACTCAGTGCTAGGTGCACCTCACACTTTGTCTCTGATCCTCTGAGCCTCTTCTCTGGCATCCAGGGCCCCAAGAAAGCTGAGAGGCACCTCAGGAATATGCCGGGATCCGTTTGCGCTAGTGAGCCAGCGGGCAGGCAGGCTTTCTATCAGAATTGGGCTGGAGGGTCGAAGGAGTTTTCATGCCTGTCAGAATCTTCCCTGTAAAATGATGTTGATGCATAGTTTCAGCTTTATGTCCATCCCTTTGGGAAACTTTCTGGGATTTAGGAAGCTTTGCCTGCATCTGTGTTTGTTATTTTTGCTTCATATATGTTAGGAAATCTGTACTTTTCAGACAGGGCAAAGCCCCTTATCTACAAGGGATCCTTTCCAAGCCCCACATGGAAAGATAGACAATGTGGGGACCACATGCACTGTTTTCTCCTGCACATATGTACCTAAATAAAATTAATTTATAAACTACATACAGAGATTAATTGCTGTAAAATAACATAAAAACTAAAAATATACTGTAATAACAGCTATTTAAAGCATATGAGTTATTTCTGGAAATTTCCATTTAATATATTTAGTCTGTGGTTGCCTTTAAGTTACCCAAATCGCTGAAAGTAAAACCCATGGATGGGGGTACTGTATCTTCACAAATACAGACTTCTATTTATATATTCCGAGAAAGAAAGAATAAGAATGAAGGAAGCTTTGCACTTGATAATTATACTTGCCAGCATCTTCCTGCCAATCACATCATTTTCATTTTGTCAGGCATATGTTGAACTTTAGTCAGCCAGGATAGAGCGCAGTGGCGCAGTGCTTGCCTGGCAAGCACAAGGTCGTGGGTTCAAATCCCAGTACCAACACAAAACAATATTTTAGTGTACTCTCTTCCTCTCTGCCTTAACAATGGCGTGGTTTTGCCCGGTGGATTTTCCTGATAGCTGGTATTCAAGAACAGGCTGCCTTGCTTCCTTCTCCCCTTCACATACTGCTGCTTGACAACTTACCATAAACCTAGCAACACAAAACAACACCCATGTATTAGCTCACATGTCTGTGCTCAGAAGCATGGGACAGGGCCAGTGAGATAGCTCAGCAGGCTAAGGGCCTACTTACACAAGCACAGAAACTGGGGTTCAAACCCCAATACCACATGCTGTGCCGGCCCCACCCCCAGGTATGCTGAGCTAGCCACTGAGACCTGGCATGGCGGTGCACCCCTGTAATCTCAGCTCTGGGGAGGCTAGAAGCAAAAGGATCACTATGAATCTGAGCTGCATAGTGAGACACTGCACCAAATACATTAAACTAAAAACCAGAAGCATGGCCACTCAGCTGGGTCTCTGACTTAGGGTCTTCCAGAGATAAAGTTTAGGTGTTGACTAGGAGCTATCTTCTGGATGTTCTGGGGATGGATCTGCTTTTAAGTCTCTTTATATGTTTGTGTGTGTGTGTGTGTGTGTGTGTGTGTGTGTGTGTGTGTGTGGTACCAGGGATTGAACTCAGGCCCTTGCGCTTGCTAGGGAAGTGCTTATTCCTCTGAGCCATCTCCCCAGCCCCTTCTCTGGGGTCTTTGTGTAAGGCCCACTACATCCTCCAAGCCAGTGATGATGTCAGTGCCCCTTACATTCTGAATATGTCTGACCTGCTCTTTTGTTATTTTCTGGAGAAAATTCTCTGCTTGGAATTTTTAAATTTTGCAATACTAGAGATGAACATAGGGCCTCCATGTTAGACAAAGGCTCTGCCACTAATCTACACTTCCTGCCCAAATACTGTCTTTTTTTTTTTTCTTGTGTATTTTAGGGAAGGGTCTACAGGGTGTTCATGATCTCACTACTAGATTGGACTCGGAGTGATCTGCGTGGTTATAGACTCCCAGGAGCTGGGATTACAAGCGTGAACCAGTATGCCTGGTCTAAAATGCTGGCATGGCAGGCCCAGGGATCAAACCCCTGACTTCTGTGCCTGCTTACAGGCACTTGAATCTGCTGAGCTATTTGGCCAGCTCTACTTCAATGTTCCACTAACCAGGGATTGAACTCAGGCCTTTGTGCTTGCAGGCAAGTGCTTATTCTACTGAGCCATCTCCCTGGCCCTTAATGCTCTACTTTTAAAAGACTTGCCTGGCCAGGTCAGGCCCACCAGTATGTTTTTATTAAGTCACCTGACTTAGAACTTTAGTTATATCTGAAAAATCATTTTGCAGCTGCATCTAGATTGGTATAGGGTTGAATAAATAGGACACAGGAATCTTAGTAGTTGTGATAGACTGAAAAGTAAAAATGCCGGGCGTGGTGGCGCATGCCTGTAATCCCAGCACTCGGGAGGCTGAGGCAGGAGGATTGTTGTGAGTTCGAGACCAGCCTGAGCTACAAAGTGAGCTTAAGGCCAGCCTGAACTGCATAGTGAGACCCTGTCTCAAAAAGACAAAAAAAAAAAAAAAAAAGAAAAGTAAAAATGGTCCCTTTTTTTTTCCAAATCTAAAGCATTTCACTCTCTTTTTAGTCTTGTATGAACTATAGACACACCCATATTCCAGAGCTGGTGTGACTATTTTCTCCTAAGGAGCCTTTAGCTTTGAGGGTTACTTTCTGTTTAGATTTTGTCTGCTATGTTTATTATCTTTTTCTTTGTCTCAAAGTAGGAGACTTAGAGATTGCTCTTATTGTGATGCTAAAAATTCATTTTAAAGATATGTTTGTTGAAATGTATACAGAACACAGTTATGCTGTAATGAAAAGCATTTTAGGGTACATAATCTTTTCTAAGGATGGAGCCAGTATCCATGGATTCTCTACTCACTAAATTCATTTATTTATCAGTGGTAGAGCAACAGAATGGACACCAACTACATAGTGGAGTGTAGCCGAATTGCAGTCCTGCTCTGTTTCTACAGATCCAGGAGACAGTCTGGTCTAGTAAGTATCATGGGAAACACAAAGTAGAAAAAGAAGAGCTGACATAAAAGTCTTGTGAGGAGAAAAATTTTTTGCCTGCATGTGTAGAGGACAAAGACCCCCAAACACTTTGTGAGGTCACAAGGCCAAAAGATTCTGTGCAGCCAAGGAATCTAGAGGCTCTGTGGGCTTGTGAGAGAAGGTCTGAGGAGGGCAGGCTCGGAGCTTCCACAATCTCAGCCACGAAGAAGACACTGACACGCTGCCCTGGGCCTCTCAGAATTATGATTGTGCTCGTGCAGGAGAAATATGGAAGCTGCTCTCAGGTCTACTGAGGGCTGTCTGGGCTCTCTCCAGTGTTGGTGATCTCACAACAAACCATGGCATGAACATATTAGTTTTATGATGTCAAAAAACACAGAAACTAGACAAGGAATTTTCTGTTCCTCTGCTCTCCTCCATCCAAAGTAATATCATAGAGCAGTAGTTAGGTACCATCACACCAGCTTTCTCCTCACCAGGTCTTTTTCTTCTAGGCTTCTCACCTCTGCTGGGCTGTCTCATCTACTTTCAAGGTGAAGTTGTGCCATCCCTTTAACTGTATCTTTCAGGGTAAAAAGGCTAGGGTAGTGATTGCTTTCATAGCTGGCAAAATAGCCAGAACCATCCAGCTCCCTCTGCAGTGAGGCTGTAGCTTTCCCCTTAAAATGGAGATCAAAGCATACTGAGTGGTACGTGCCTGGAATCCCAGAACTCTAGCCAGATGAGGCAGGAGGACTGCAAATTTCAAGTATACCCTGAGCAATTTAGAGAATTTGTGAGATCCTGTTTCAAAGTAAATCATTGCAAGTAGTCTGGGAATACAACTCAGTGATAGAGGTGCAGGGTTCAGTTCCTAGTGTAACATGTACACACATGCATGCATACACGCACACACACACACACACACACACACACACACAAAGAAATGGAATCCATGGCCCCTCTCCTATGTGCAGCTGATCTTGTGACCTGCTTTGACCAACAAAAGGTGAAACAAGCGACACTGAGTCTGCTCTGAGCCCTTGTTACCAGGAACTGCACCCTTTTGCCTTCCCCTGGAAACTGCGCTGAGCCACTGTGTGTTGTTCAAGGCCACTTGGTCAAGTCCAGGAGCTATGATAGAACACAGGAGGTGACCAGAACCGTAGAGTCACAAGAAACATAAGGATACTAACCTCTGGTCACTTTGCTATACTATTGTGGTTCCATTTCTCTGTAGGGACAGGTTAAAAAGGCAAATTCCACTTTGTTTTTAATGTGAGAGAATTCTTGCAGGAATTTTGCAATTATAACACAATCCAGGGATGGGGATATAGCTCAGTGGTACAAGCACCTGCCTGGCAAGTGCAAGGTCCTGAGTTTGATTCCCAGTACCAGAACAAAAACTACACACACACACACACACACACACACACACACACACACACTCCATTTGGTTCACTGATTTGCAAATTCTGTGATATATGCATACTGATTTTGTATAATTAACTTAAAAATTATAGTTAGAAGCTAAAATGTTTTGTTTTCATCTTTTCTCTAAGAAGGGGAAACCTCCACACTAAATTTATGATGAGTTTCAGAGGCCAAAGAGGAAGAGTTGAAACTGAGGGTCCCTGGGACCCTCTAAGCTTTCAAATATCTTAGTGATAGCATCAACCAAATCTTAAAGGGCCTGCCTGAAATAGGGATGAAATCTTCTCATCTCATTCTTTCATTCAATTTCTTTTTCTAAGTAATATTTAGAAGGTACTTTATCACACAGAGAACATTTGCTGCAGTTTGGGTCTTAAATGTCTCCCAAAGTTCTGTGTTAAGTAAAGGCTCTGTCACCAAGGTGGTGCCCTTGGGAGGTGGTGGAACCTTTAAGGGATGGGGCCTTGTGGGAGACCCTTAGATGGCTAGGACTGTGGCCTTGGAAGGTGGTGTGGCTCCTCCCCCCTCCCCACATGTCTTGGCCATGAGCCAAGATCCTTGGTTCCACCAGCTCTTATCATGATGTGCAGCTTCCTTATAAGCCTAAAGTAACGTGGACTGAAAAGCAATCAGCCCCATCAGGCACTTTTCTCTTTATAAGTTAATTATTTGAGGTATTTCGTTACAGTGATACAGTGCTGCCTAGCACAGCATTTAAACCATCACAAAATAGATACCATTCCCACCTACCCATCCACACACCATTTCACACATAAGAAAGTCAGAATGCAGGGAGCCTGTTGGTCTCCTCAGTGTGAGCAGAACGGGCAGGGCCCGAGCCCATTTCCATCCAGCACAGGACCCTGTGCTTTTTTCCAGCATTAATAAGTTATCAGAGACTTGCACTGTGGCAGTAGGTTAAGGCCTTCAAGACACTGATCACTTCTTGCACAACATCTACCTTCAACTGGGAACACAATGAGGGGAGAGATCATTATTTTACAACAATCAGCCACTTATAAAACAAAACTCACCTCTAAAGTCTTTCTGGTGTGCTCAGCCTTCACTCCTTTCTAACGTGCTGGCTCCCTTGCTGATACTGTATTTGCCTTTCCCCTCAGTGTGTCTTAGTATAAGAACTTTAACGATTCAGAAAAGTTGAAGTGAAAAGCAGATACCCATCTACTCACTGCCTGGCTTCTACGAGTAACACTTCCCAATACTGGCTCAGTCGTATCAGCAGTCCGTCTACGGTCTCCACCGACCACAGGCACAGATCAGGAGCCCGAGGCACGTGACTGTTAAGCATGGCGAGCAACGCTTTGTCATTTCACCTCGTCACCAGCATCTACAGACAAAACTGCTGGTGATCTGCAAAGGCCGTTTCCAAGGAAGGATGGCAGTGAAAGAATCAGGTGCTGTCTGCTTCAAAGTGACTTAGGAAATCTGAAGGGAGGCTTTGTCCATTGGCTCCTAGAGAGGGTTGGTAAGAATACAACTCCTGCACGTGAGGCAGAGACTGTGCCTTTACAGAAGTGCTGAACCTGACTCAGATCCTGATCCTGGACTTTTTGTTTTTTTTTTTCCTCCTGGGAATTTCCTCTCAATAGTGGTATAAACGAAGATAAAAGGCAATGAAGAGCATCCTGAACTTACAGGACGTAGAACAGAATAACTCAGGATAAAAGTGAAATCCTCTGAGGACAACTCCAAGGCTCGTGTGTAGTGATGGAGAGAATAGAGTGACTCCAGAGGAGTAGTCCAGCTCAATGTGAAGAGGAATGGTGGCCCCTGCGTACTACGGAAGCCTGGAAGGACAAGCCATATTGTTTTAAGAACTAGAGTAGAGCCTGCCCAGCCCTACAGCTCATTGTGGCCCAAGCACATGCCACTTGGTGCCTCATTCTGCTCATGTAATGGAGAGCCAATGACCAGCACTACAAATGTCCCCCAAATTTCCAAGTGCTGTATGCCAGTTGTGCACAGCGTGGGGTGGGTGTTCTGCTCACTTTGGCTGCTGAAAGCTCTCCATAAGAGGATCAGCATCAGCAGAAGTTTTGAAAAGTGTTAACATCTCTGGGTGAACACTTAGAGTAAAGCAGCTGGAAGGCAGAGAGAGCAGATTAGGAAAGGACTCAGCAGACTGTCTCGCAGTATTGTTAGTAACGAAGACGTTTATAGCATCAAAATCTACTGTTGGTATAAGCCCTTATTTGTGGACTTCACTGTGGACAAGATTATTTAAAACTTGACCTGAAAAACGAAGGCCTCTGAAAAAAGTTTGAGGGGAAATAATTTAAAAATTAAGCCCAGGACAGAATCAAACATGGCATCCTAATTGCTACGGGGATAATGACCACGGCAGGAGATGAGTGCGCCTGGGAGGGAACGTTCGTAGTGGGCAAACCTTTGAACCAGAGTGGCTGGGAGGGAAGGCACCTCGGTAGGACTGGCCCATCAGAACTGCTGCGCTAACCCAGATAACCTTCCAGCTCTTCCCGAGACCGAGACCGCAGAACTGTTGCTATGGCAACAAATCATTTTGTTGTATACTTCTCTTTGGGTCCTCGGCAAAAGTCCCTATCACCTAAGGCTACTTGAAACCAAACGTTGGTCTTACCAATCATAAGTAGCTCAAATAAACCAGTCACGGAGAGACTCTTCTGTACTGGCAGGAGAGTGTGTGTGAGAGGAGGCGGGAAGAAGCGGCATATCTTTCAGGCATGCATCCCTGTCCTCTCTCTCTCTCTCTCTCTCTCTCTCCCTCTCCCTCTCCCTCTCCCTCTCTCCCTCTGTATTTTAGGGAAGGGTCTACAGGGTGTTAGGGTCTCACTATTAGATCAGACTCGTAATGATCCGCCTGTTTGCAGCCTCCCATGAAGTGGGATTATAGGCACTCGCCACCACGCCCAGTCTCTGTCCTTTCTCTTGATAATTATTAGGATCACAGATATATAGTCAGACACAATCTCATTCTGTAGTTGATGAAATAGGGCTACATTTATAGTCAGTGGTAAGAAGAACCTGGACCTGATTCCTGGCCAAACTTATTTTTGCTGTTCTTATCTACCAACAAAGGCTTACTCTCTTTTTTCTCCTCCACCCCATCCTTTCCCTTTTCCTTCTTTCCCAACTCTTGGATTCCAGCTAAACTACTGATAATAGAACCTGGAAATGTGGTATTTAAAAGGGATTTTCAGAAAACTAAGATGCACTGGACTGGGTGTTTCCTAAGCACTGTCATAGTACCACTGGCTTTTCTTCTGTCATCTGCATGGACCCTTGAAGTTATCGATTTTTCACCACAGTATAAGCTGCATGAGAACAGAAAGAGTTGGTCATGTTCACTAGTACCTTCCTAAAATCTAACATAAAATACTCACCCTCTGGATTATGTGTCTCCCATTATCGATTCAACCATCATTTATGAAGGATTGTGGCCCAGAGAAGGCACTGTACCCAAGGAAGGTGGTAGCAGCACAGTGGTTCTCAAAAATGTCCTGGGAACTCTGAAATATAAACCGTCAGCTGAGCATGGTGCCACCTTCTTGTAATCCTAGCTTTCAGGAGGTTGAGACACAAAGATTGCAAGTTTGAGGCCAGCCTGAACTACATAGTGAATTCATTTCAGTCTGAACTACACAGTGAGATCCTGTTAGAATAAGTGAAAATGGAAAAGGAAGAAGAGAAAGGAAATGTAAACTATCAGACCCCACCCCCGACTTAGAGAATTGAAACTAGGGGTGGGATTCAGAAATGTGTGTGTTCACAGCCTTGTGGGTGATGTGATTCATGCTGACATTCGAGAATGGCCATGGTCGTGATTACCCTGTATGTTAGTTAGCTTTCTCACGTTGTGACAAAATACCTGAGATAATCAACATAATAATAATGACAATGATGGTGATGGTGATGAAAAGCTTGACTTTGACTCATGATTTTGGAGGTTCCAGCCCGTACTTAGTTGGCTTTGTTGCTTTGGGCCTATGGTGGCACTGGACAAGAAGCAGAAGCAACCTATTTACCACATGGTAGCTGGGAAGCAAACAGAAAGAGGAAGGACCCTGGTGCCAACATCCCTTTGCAAGGTGTACTCCAGTGACCCACAGTCTCCAGTGTGGCGAGAGGGCAAGCCATTAACATGGGCTTCTATGGGAATGTTGGTCAGGGTGGAATGTCAACATGTTTGACTTTGGGATCCACCCTGGGGGATTATTAGAACACATTGCTGGGTGTGTCTGGGTGGGTCATGGAAGTATGATCCTGGTGTCCCTGTCTGGTTCCTGGCCCCTTCCTCTCTAGCACTGCTCTTCTCTGCTTCCCAGCAGCCTTCCACTGAGCAGCTTTGTTCTGCTACATCCTTCTACCACATTTCTGCCTTGGAGTCAATACGCACAAACTGAAGCCATACACACTGAAGCCATATAGGTACTGGGTCCCAGTCACACAAAAGCAAATGCAGGGGACATTCTAGACCCAAACTGTAGGACCATAGCTGTTGTTTTTTCTCCTTTTGGGGGGAAGGTGGTTACTGAATATCAAACTCAGGACCTCACGCTTGCCAGGCAGCCACTGTGCTGCTGAGCTATATCCCCAGCTCCCTAATCATTTGTTATAATTGTCCAGGTCCTTTAATGAAGTAGAGAGGAGTCTGTAATACCCAGCATGTTGGTGTTGCTAAATTATTTTAGTAGCCTACTGGACCGTGTGTGTGTGTGTGTGTGTGTGTGTGTGTGTGTGTGTCTGTGTGTCTGTGTGAGTGTGTGGTGCTAGAGATTAAACCCAGCACCTTATGCATACTATGATGTATTCACTGAGCTCTGTTCCTATCACCTATGACCACATTTGAAAACTAATCAATCACTTCTTAAAAACACTGACACTGAGCTCCCTGTATGGAGATTCTCTTTTGGTTGGTCCTGAATGTGACCTGGGCATTAATTTTTTTAAAACTCTTCAGTTGATTCTAGTACATAGTCAAGATTGAGGACCAGGGGCCAGGGAGATGGCTCAGCAGAATAAGTGCTCCCCTGGCAAGTGCAAGGCCTGAGTTCAATCCTGGGTTCCACCAAAAAAAAAAAAAAAAAAAAAAAAGATTGAGAACCACTGAAATGTTTAGAAAACCACAAAATAAGTGAGGAATTAAAAGGGAACCCCATTGAAAGAAGTCAATGCTTTAGGTTGTCACATAATTTATAAATCAGATCCATCAACTATTGACAATTTTGTATGGTTAATCCACAAAATGTCCTCCACTCCAAGTAGAAGCAGCCTTGGTGGGTTGCCCCCCAAAAGGCCCAGAAAATGGAGAAATTGTAAATTCAATTAGTCGGCCTAACCAAAGCAGAAGCTCTGTTCTTCACCATTAATAATACTATTGTGGTTTTTGATTACTTTTCTTCTGGGATTGGGACTATAAACTTTTTCCTATACAGTGCAAAGTAATAAATATTTTAGGTTTTGCAAGCCACATGATCTGTCTTGCGAGGATCTACCTTTGCCACTGAAGCAGGATTCCAGCCACAAGCAATACGGAAATGAAAGAGTGTGGCTGTGTTTCAGTGAAATGTATTTATTAAAACAGGCAGGGGGCCAGGTTTTGTCAGGAGCTATAATTTTCTGGTTTGGCCAGAGCCCCATTTACTCCCTGATCTGAAGTATTGATTTCCTATAAGAGTGGCGGGAAGTAGGTAAACGTTGTTTTTTACTTCTACGTGATGAAATAAGCTGGCTAGTTAACTTGTGGTACAAGTTACAGAGGCTTTTTATGTGTTGAGAAAATTGAAGTGATGCTGCAGAGTATTGTTGTGTTTCTTAGACTCCATTTACTCAGCACTTGTGAGGCTTGAGATAGAGCTGGGAGGGGACCCAGTGCACAGCAACTCCTCCTCTACCTTAAAGAAATATGGTCATTCAAAAGGCAAGTATGAAACAGACCTCTTAGTCCTTTGGGTGGTTTCCAAGAAAATGTTGCTTTGTTTGTAATTACATGTTGTCTATATTTAAATATGTATGTGAGAAACACATTTTTTTTTTTAGCAGAACAGGGATTGAACTCAGGACCTTACTCATGCCAAGGAAGCGCTTATTCCACTGAGCCATCTCCTGGGCCCCAACACATTTGTTTTGAATGCTGCTTTATGTTGGAGTGGCCAATAAATATTTGTTGAATAAATGAATGAGGTTCTAATCTGAACAAATGAATGAGTTAGGTGTCTGTCCATGATTAGATATTTGGGGTTAGGTTATTAAGGACCAGGTGGAAAAATAGATGTACATTCTTTAGAAAAGGGAACAGACAAAACAAATACTGACTCTGTACTTACGTATGTCCAGAACACAGGCAAAGATGACTGGTTAACTTATAAAATAATTTCAAGGTTGTTTTCAGTAGGAACACCTCACTATTCTGTCCTAAGTAGTTCAATATCTGTGGCCTCTGAAGCTTTCTTTGAATTCAGCTTTGATCTGAGGACTTCTGTGTGCTTTGTAACTTTATACAGGATTAAACACTTCCTCCATTTCAGTAGAAATCCCGGAGCTCAGAGGTGTAAAGTGACTTGAACAGGGTTTCCAGCAAGTTGATTAGAGGCTGGTTTAGAACCAAGGACTTCTGAAAGAAAATATCTTGTTTTGTTTCCACATTGAACTGCTTGAGATATATATTCCCTTTTGATACAGCATGTATGTATCATAGAATACTACAGGATTTTGATGTACTTGAAAAAAATTATACTTCCCCACACATTGTAAAATTCAAAAGTTAATCAATCTGAAGACCAAGGTAACTTTCGTTGCCAAGAAATGTAACATAATTTTTGGGATTGAAGAAAATCTTAGAGTTAAGGTTTTGTAGCCTTGGTAGACCAATGGGTATTTTAGCTAAAAACTATAGGTTGTACAGGAATTGAAAGCTACTAAAAGATGTCTAGACAAAAACAGGGTTGGATGCAGTAAATCTATTTTCCTACCACACTGTTCTTTCAGTGCACTTCTTTCACTGGATGGGGTCTGAAAAGGGCCCCCAAAGAGGGGAGGGGGTGCTCAACCCAGCCCCTCTACAGGGTAGGTTGTAGTTTACTGACTTCCATCAAAGGAAAAAAACAATTTTCAAGACAAGTTAGTGAGAGGCAAGAAGAGGTTTGTTAGGCAAAAAAAAATTAGAAGTATGCTTAGTGAGAATAAGATAAAGACCTCTAAGAGAAGAGGGGGTACTTTACAACCTGGAGCTGGGAACAGTACTGGAGCCTCGGGCTCCAAGAGGGGTGACCTAGGACGCGGACTACACTGGTCTGTTGGGTTACCCACTCAGAGCTACATTAGAAGGCAAGGTATCTATGTATGCTTGAAGTCGAGTTCCGCTGCCTGCTATTAATAATGCTGCTTCCTTAAGGACAGAGGTCTGTGGGAAGCAGCACAATTTACAGTAGGAAAGCTGGGACCAGAGCCCCATTTACAGGCTAATGATTGTGTTTGTAAGACCCTCAGGGATTTCTTTTTGCTTTTTGAGTGAATTTCCTATAAAGGAAAAAGTCTTGAGTAACTTTTGTGTCCCGCCTAACACTGCAGTTTTTCTTAAAAGTACATTTAAAAATTTCACTTTTCCTTATCGCCTTCCTCCTTATCTCTGTTCTCATCCTTTATTCTGCCGACCTCTGCCCCTCAGATCCTCCACATTACACCTACGTGGGGGTTCATCAGACATTCCCAAGTCTACGTCTAGTTTATGCATTCCAATCCCTGAGAGTGAGGTTTAAAAAATTGCTTTTTTTTGAGAAAGAATCTTGCCTTTCAGAATGGCCTTGGATTCACTAAGTAGCCCAGGCTGGCTTCAGACTCTCGGCAATCTTCTTATCTCAGCCTCCCGAGTGAGTTCTGGAATTACTGGTGAGCTCTGCCACATCCAGTTCAATAAATATCTCCATGTTAAAGAAATTTTTAAAGTGCTTCTTGAGAACCACTGGCTATAATAGTGTATCTGGGGACTGGGGATTTGGCTCAGTGGTAGAGCTGTTCACTTGCAACGCACAAGGTCCTTGTTCGATCCCCAGCACAGAAAGAAAGAAAAAGATAGAAAGAAAGAAAAAGAGGGAAAGGGTGGATTGAAATAAAAAAGAAATGTATTCAGCATTAAAGAGTGAAATAAAATAGAGAATGAAGCCAAAATTACCTTCAAGAACAAATATTGGCAGGATGCCTGAATGGGCAAATATATCAAAACATTAAAGTATCATCAAGGATTATTCTATGTAAAAAAGCCAGTAGAAGATCTGGTTTTGAAAATGACAGGGAGGGTTTTAAATAATTTTTTTGTTGTTAAAAATGTTCTGCTCTTAAAGGAGAAGTGTTTTAAGAAAGCAACTCTTCCTGAACTAATTACTTTACAAACTATAAAGTGTGAAGGTAGCTTTCGATGTGCTTCAGGTCCAAACATTTTTTTTCAGTAAGGCATTTCTAGGATTCAAGGACATTCTTTCAAAAGTAAGAAGCAACAGGGCATGGACTGTACAAAGCCAATTACCTGGATCTGAAATCCAGACACTGCAATCATCTGTCCTCGCTAACCTGAGGTTTCATTTTTAGACTATCTGTGAATAAAGGATTTGAACAGGGTTATTACTACAGATCAAATATCTATTAATTATTTTATTTCCCTACCTGCAACTATTCAATGACTCCCTATATCTCTACGGACAAGGTTCAAACTCAGTGTGCCTGGCTCTGCAGCCTCAGAATTCCCTGCTTCTCCAGGTTGGGCTTTAGGTTCTCAAGACAGCTCAGACATTGTCTTTCCTCTTACTGCCTTCCAGCAGACAGGGAGCACCCAAATCAGACTGTGTCATTAGTCATTGTATATGATTGACAGTGGAGAAAAACGCACACACATAAGTTATGGTTGGGATTACAAACCAACAAGTTTATGGAACATTAGAGCCCTGCCATTTCTGTATATGTGAGGATAAGAAGGATTTGTTATATGTTAAGAATGATTAAGAATGTTTGGAGAAGACATCATTAGAATTTAAAGTTATTTTTAAGACAGCGAATAGGTTTAACACACAATCCAGTCTTCCTTTCTTCAGGGCCAGATGCCAGGGTTGTTCTGTGACCCTAAGTCATTGGGTCTTATCTAATCAACAGGCACTGCAATATTTTATGGAGATCAAGCAGGTATTTACTATCTCATGGAATTTTCACAACACCCCACCACTGTAAGAAGTACTTTTATCTCCAATGTAAGTAAATTATAAGCAAAATGAAGCTAGGGGGATGAACAGTACTCCTCTAGTAAGTAAAGAAAGGGCAAAGTCTGAATGGAAACCAAGATGGCTTGGACTACAAAACTGTTGTTTTTCTGATAAAGTAATATGGTGACCACTGATCTGCAGGCCCTGATGAGATCTAAGGGCCCTTCCAGTTCTAACATTGTCTAATTTCTAAAGGATCAGGGACATTCTTCCCAGGACATCTCTTATACCTATTCATCCCGTCTAGAGGCTAGGGGACACACCAGTCTTCTCAGTGTCTCTCTTGCTGTCCAATGGGCATACGTAGATGCCAGCTTTGCAAATACCAACTCAAAGGAGGTTTCATTTCAGCTGGGATTAGTAAACTATTTCCATTTATTTTACTTCCTGAATTTGTCTTGTAGAGAACAGTGTCACTAAAAGACCAAGCTCTTCTGCCACGTGGAATACAGCACACAGATGCACCTATGAAACAGGAAGTAGGCCTCCCCAGACACTGACTCTTGTTAGCGCTTTGGCTGCAGACTTTCCCACATCTAAAACTAATGAATGAAGTGTTTCAGCATTGAAGCCACCTGAAGCCCCCTGAAGCCACCGTGTAGTAGAGCAGCACCCACCTTACGTGTGGCTATACATTAAGTATAGAGACAACATGCATGGCGGTTCTTCATGTTGGTTTGTGTCCCAGGATGCAACTCTGTGTTACATGTATGCCAAGCTTCAGCTCTACTGCTGAGCTATCCCCCGCCCTCTCATGGAATATTTAAACCAGTCCTTTGTGTCCAAACTTAACCCTCTCTAATACCATATTCAATGCACTGAGATGCTCTAAAAACAAGTTATCATAAGGCCTTAGCTGCTAAGCACCTGATTCATTGATGCGAGCTCACTTTCCTGTGGTGTCGCTGTAAAAACATTAATTCATGCACTCACTATATCATGTCAATAGTATTTGTTAGGATACAACAAATCCCCTCAGATTGTTGAAAACTTGTTCAATGGTTATGTGACCTTTAATCACTTTAATATTTTACATGTTTTTACGGACATAAAATGATCAGGACAATAGAGGTACTTTTGAAATGAATGTTAAGTGTATTTGAACATAAAATCTAAATATATCTTCACTAAGTTTTTAAAACTCTAGATATTGGTTTATATTTCTCAAAAAATGAATATATCCTTGTATTTGTACACATTGACATAACATCCAGGTCACTCTTGTCATTAGTTTGATGATTCTTTTTTTTTGGTGGAACCAGGGATTGAACTCAAGCCCTTGCGCTTACCAGGGAAGTGCTTATTCCACTGAGCCATCTCCCCAGCACAATTTTGATGATTCTAATGTGACCCTTAAGTACTACTCTGTAATTGGCAATGCCTATTACCAGCCAGATGTCCATAGGACACTTCACAGCATGTACTTAAATATGTAAAGCACAGGTAATACAAATATTTGTATAGTGCTTTACTTAAGTTTCACTTTAAGGAAGAGCTCATTTCCTAGATAAAGAAAAAAGGATCCAGGAGCTTAGTAACTTAGCCACATTCTACATGCTAGTAGGAGCACAATCAGCACCTAACTCTAAGATGATGTCTTATCTATCAGAACGATCAAATGCTGCACAGTCTTAAAGACTGGTAATTAGGTATAACAGATGTTGGCTCCCTGAACACCAACTGTGTCATGTGTACAAAGGCGCAGAGTTGGAGCTGTGACAGAAGGACTAGAATAAGGTGACAGGATTGATGTTTAAGGGATATTATTGTACAACATTAAGATTTAGTTGAGACACACAGCCTGTTGGGATTTGTCTATGGAAAGGGCAGCTGGGCTGAATGTAGGATGCTGGGGTGCCCTAAAGTCTGACCTTCTGGCTTAAATCCATCCATGGGCTCCCCCACCCTCTGGCTTGTGGCTGATTCTGCCAGTTAAGATGTTTGGGTTTAGGTGGGCAGCCCAGTTAGGAACAGCCCTTAGTTCCCTCCCTGTGAGGTCTCTTCAGGTCGCAGTGGCTTTGCCAAAGGTCACTGTACAGGTGACTCCTGACTTTCATGACTCTCTTTCCAGATGGCAATGCCCTGTAGTACCTATGTGTATCCCCACCCCATGGCCTTCCTACTCCCTGCCATGTGCTGGATAGCAGTTCTTTTGTAAGTAAACTGCCCAACTCAAAAACTGCTGGAGCCCCAGATGGATACATCTTAGAAATCTTCCCTGTTATTATTGTGGTTATTTTGTGAGCCGTTGAGTTGCTTTGCTTATTCTTCCTTCATTGTAATGGTTCTTGGGTTCTTCAATGAAGTTCAGATGGGTATACAGATTTTTAAGAAAGAAAATTCTTTGAGTTCACTTCATATTCTTAAAAATACACTTATGACCCACAATCATGAGACAGAAGTCCAAAGTAAGTAAAATAAGGACACAGCTTTATTTTTGCTACAAGGCAGTAAGTACACTGTCATCAACGGTTCAGTGCTGGCCATCCTGCACCGAATGTTCTTAAGGCAGAAACTCACTATTGATCTCAGTCTTTGTCTTCTCCCAGAGGCAAACACAGGACTTGACTCTTTTTTTCTCTTCAGCTGCAAACACCAGACCCGTGAGGCAGTTCTGATATCATATACTTGGAAACCCTGGGGGTACTGATCAGACTCAGAACCCCTGAATTAAAGTACAGTCAGGCTGAACTCAAACAAAACATAGGACATCAACAACACAGATCTCCCAAAAAAGAAAAAAAGAAGTGCAATGCATGCTTTATAAACCAACAACAAAAAGGAACCAAAAAACAAAAACACATAACAACAAAGGCAAAATCTCCCAAATAACTTTTCCAATGTATTACAAAAGGAAAAAGAACTGTATATTTTTAAAAAATAAAAAAGTTTGAGATACTAGTGCATAGACAATTACCTAACCCCAAGTTTCTTCTCTTTCCATTCAAGCTCTACTGCCCCTCTGACACTAGCAGCATGTCTACAGGCTAAGACTGTAGCAGCAAAACACAGTTTTTATTTGGCATTTACAAAATTAAATTACTGAATAAAAATATAATTTTTTATAAAACTATTTCATACAGTAATAATTTTTAAAGCAAGCTAACAAAAGACTCACAATGGTTTAGTACAACAAATGTACCTTCAATGGCATCAACCATAAATGAGCACTTACAAGCTCCCTAACTGTTCCAGGTGTTTAGTCAATGCTTATAGTAATGCTTTTACTGATTTGTAAAAATCTGCACATACGTTTAGTGATTGAGTTAAGTAGAATACTGGAGTATCTTTTTTGTGTAAAATTTTTAAAAACTCAACACAGGAAAAAATACTGATCTGTTGGCCTCTCTAAAATACAGATAAATCATTTTCTATTTTTTAAAAAAAAATCTGCTTCAAGATATTAACTGGTTACAAAATTCCTTACCTAATAAATTAGGCAAGACCGCTATTTGTTTTTTAAAAATTCTTTTTAGTTGAGCGAAATCCAATAAGATTTCATCCAACTAAATGCACTTGGTGCTGCTCTCAACTGTTGTACCACAACAAAAATAGGTTCTTCTCCCAATCATGGAAAGTTTCATGTCGAGGAATGATATATTCCAAGTCAACTTGAAGTGTTCTGAAAACCATAATGCTTTTCTGGAACTGTCTCACATGACCAGAGTCCGGGCTGAGAATGCATTCACATATTTATGAGTCTGAGAAGAAGCCGTCATCTGGTCCTCTGTCTTCCCACAGGATGCAGGTTCCCAGGCACCGCTACAAGGCTAAGGGGAAGAAGGAAGACAGGTCAGAGCAGGAGGTACAGACTGGACCCAACGGGATCCCCAGTTCCAGCAAGACCGGTGTATGCCATTTTGGTTGCGATAACCAGTGGTCCATGCCGGGAAGCCTTTGTAACAGGACAGCTTCTCAACTCCTTGATGCCCAGCAGCCCAGTATTAAGTGACATTAATGACCAGAAACTTTATTAGAGGGAGGGAAACCCCATGCCAAGGTTTCATAAGATGTAGTCACATCTTCACACGGAAGCCCCTTTTATCAATGAATCAGCATCATTCTCCAGAATGATGAGCCGTGTGGGCTTGCGCAGGGACGCTGGTGTGAGGCGAATTCTTAAAGCTACACCGGAAGATACAAGATGGATGTAGTGTTCATGGGAAAGTGTCTAGATTCTAGGAACTGTTTAGACCTTCACCCACATTCTCTCATTTAAATAATAAAACTCCCCCATGAGTAGTCAGGGTGAAGAAGGACAGGTACAGAGGGTGGTCCCTTCCCATTGCCTCAGACTAAAACCTGCACTATTTATGCTGCACTTCATGCCCAAAAGGATTTAATATGATTGCAAAATAAATACAGCAGGGTTTCAAAAGAGCGGAGAGCAAGATTGTGGGGAAATAAATGTGAGAAAAATAAATAATATGAAGTTGGGGGAAGATGTGTACATAAATGGCGTCACAAAAGCACGGTGCCCAGACAGATGTCAACCACGGGCTTGACCTCGAGCTTCCCAGCAGTCACTCCAGACAGGGAAACAAATGCAAGCAGACACTGGTGCCTCTGGGGTCAATGCGAAACCGGTAGTTTAGGAAAAGCACCATTCCTGGTATTGATTCTAGTAAGAGTCACAGCTCTTGGGACAAAAGAAGAAAGGTCACTGCTCCCCAGAGCCTGAAGTATTTTGAAACACAAACGCACAGGTGTCTCACGGCAGGTGGCCGCATAATTGACAATGTGTGGGGCCCAGGTGCCACCTGCACGTGAGCAGGGAGTGGGACACAGAGGAGTTTCCAGGGCACTGCCATAGGGAGAGAGCAGGAGCAGGCAGGACTACACAGGTGTGTGTGGGGGGAGGGAGGCAGGAGTGGGGGCCAGGTGGCTAGGTAGCAGGAAAGAGAAAGGAAGCTGCAATTTGTACCCTGCTGATGGAATGACAGAGAAAAGAAAATCAAACCAAACCAAAACAAAACAAAACTACAGTGGTCAAATAACAGCTAACAAGTCCCTGTCACACGCTGCCCACCTTTCTGAGAATTCCACAGGTCTCAGCCCATCCACACTCACACCTCACACCCATAGCCCAGGCACCCCTGTGGCCCTGCACCTATTCCATAGAGCAGGCAATTTAAAAAGAAGAGAAGGCTTGGGCACCATACTCAAGGTCACCAAGCAAAAAAATGAAGGAGCAAGAATCTGAACTCTGGTGGGACACTATCCCTCACCCTCTGGTAAGGCTCTAGACAGGAACAACGCAAGTAACATCATGGGGAATTCAGTGGCTCAGTCACCAGAGCTCTGGAATCCAAGAAGCACTGAGTGTGAGAGGCCCGATAATCTGAACGAACACACCATAGTCTTTCGGTAGGAGGTTTGCTTGCTTGGCAGCTGGAACAATGTTTCAGGGCCATCAAGTTTATAGTGCCATGTTCTAGCTTTTGTATGGAACCATCAGGGTAGTTATAGCATTCTTTGAAATAGTTCCCAATAGATGCTGTTTCCCCAGACTTAAGCATATGGATTAAATATTTCTTTAGTGGATCTCTGTCCACCCCAAATCCCTATTTTAGTTTTATGGGCTGCTTACCTGCAGTAAAATTTTCCAATGCAGAACTGAAACACTTTGTTGACACATGACTTTAAAGTTAAAATGTAATGCTATCATTTTAACTCCTGAGATAGTGTTCATAGTCACTGAATCAAAATATGACATATAATAACTACTATTTGGGGAGCAATTCAATATGCTGCCTACTATCAAGTACTATGCAGTGCTTAGAAGCAAGGATCAGATACACAAAGGCCAAAGAACATAGATCTTAAGGAAAAGAGACAATGAAGTAGAACACACTAGTACACTCATAGGTTGTATATTGACTTAAAATTTACATAGAAATACACACAGAAAGAAACAGTATAACACTGAAACAAATAGGGAGAGGGAGGAAAGTAAGAATGAAGGAGGGAGTTGTAAACAAGAAAGGATTGTCCTGGCACCACATGCAATACCAGCCCTGCTCTTGGGTGTGCTGAGCTGGTCAACAAGAGCAGGCCTGTAATCCCAGTACTGGGGAGGCTGAGATAGGAGGATCACTATGAGTCTGAGCTGTATAGTGAGACCCTGTACTGAAAACGAAAAAAAAAAAAAAAGGATTGTTTCTATTTTACTGTGATTAAGGGTTTTCTACTTAGCCAGTCTTCAATTAATTTCAAATAAAATTTCTAAATGTGTACAATAATTGTCTTAAAGTGCTATGATAAAATAATCATGTTTGCTTTTACTATGTTTCCTGGAAGAATCAAGTTTTGATCCTTTGTCATATAAACTTTAGGCTGAAGCAGAATTTCCCAAGTCTATTCAGGAGAATTTAAGGCTCAGTATTACCAATTTAACATAGTTTCAACTTGAAATGTAATTGTAGTTAGATCCTCACATGTCTTATTGCTTGGCTCATGTTGAGCTTTTCTTTTGGGACCAGATATTTAAAATAAGACCAAAGCTGGGCATGGTGGCACATGCCTGTAATCCCAGCACTCAGGAGGCTGAGGCAGGAGGATTGTTGTGAGTTCAAGACCAGCCTGAGCTACAAAGTGAGCTTAAGGCCAGCCTGAACTGCATAGTGAGACCCTGTCTCAAAAAGACAAAAATAAAATAAAATAAGACCAATATAAAGGTCTCATGTATTTTGAATTAGTATTTGCAGATAACTTTTCCAATAACTGGCTTCTGTAAAGCCAAAGGCCAAAGAGAATTTCAAAGACAAACACAAAAAGAGAATTTGAGGGCTGGGGAGATGGCTCAGTGGAATAAGCATTTGCCTGGCAAGCGTAGAGGCCTGAGTTCAATTCCCAGTTCTGCAAAAAGAAAAAGAGAGAGAGAGAGAGAGAGAGAGAGAGAGAGAGAGAATTTGAGAGCACACACACCCAAATCAAAGTGACTAAAATGTCCAAATTCTTTAGCATCTGAGAACAGAGGGTCAGTGCCTCGAGGGGGGAAGGTGGCTTGGACATCTGACTCCCCCAAAATTGACTAAAAGTAGAGTGTGTTCAGTGCTGGGTGCAAATTACTGTGTATAGAGATCTCAAAAAACCTATAAGCCAGAAGCCAGGCAGCTTCCTCTGTCCTGGGAGCGCACAAACCAAGCATACCCTATAAAAATAAGCTTGATAAATTAGTCAGAAAAGACATGTAATGACGGCATGAATGCAAGGTAAGATTAGAAGATTGAGCACTGGTGTGAAAAAGGACCATCTCCTTTCTCTCCACGTCCCTTCAACCTCCAGGCCCTTTGCCAACTTTTCAAACCAACTGAACAGCTCTGACAAAGGAGGATTAAATGTCTCTATGTTGGAAGAATATTTTTAATATTGTCCTATCTATCTTTGCCTCTCCTCCTTCTCCTCCTCCCCCTCCCAAATTGTGCTTTCCTTTACACTAAGGAACTGAGGAGCATTGTAGAATTTTTGCACAAGAATTCTTGTTTAGTTGCTAGCCCTCGGTGCCATGACAGACATGTCGCTCTAGCCTAATTCGTTTCAGTACTGTAATCGTCCCTACACATTCTCCTGCTGCCGCTGGGGAGTCACCTTGCTTCTCCTGTAAGGCACCTCTCGCTGCCTGTGGGCACAAGCCAAGTATACAGTCTGTCAAAGCTGTAATTGGGACATCCCAGGAAAGTGCCTTGAATAAATACCCAGATCTTTTGGAGAGCAGATGCAATGAAAGGAGACAAGGCCCCTGGGTCCACAGTAGTTTTTCTGTCAGAAGGGGATTGTTTTCAGATTTTTCATTTAGAATCTGAATTTCTTCACTGTGCCGAATACCACCTATTAGTGGTAGCATATGCACAAAGCAACATCACACGTTATTTGACGGTGTCAAAAGACCAGATGATTTTGTGTTTTACAGTGTTAAGACTTATGAAATCTGTATAAATCTAAAAAGTTATGTCAGGAATCAAAGCAACTTGTGACATGCAATTATGTTCTTATTTTGATTTTATTATATGTAAGAGGGCATGAATGGAGTCCAGAAGAGTAAGAAGAAAATATTCTATTTAGAAGAAAATATTTACCCTAAATTAAAATTTTAAGAGTCAGAATTCCGTCCCAGAGGAACATCTCAGCGGATACCAAAATCTCCTCACTCATAGTGACTTCCTTTTGTTAGCACAGATGAATTAAATGCCTCCAACTTCAGAGTTGCTAAATTCTCACAGGAAAGAACCTTAACACTGTGAGGATTAAAGGTCTGGGTGGTGATGAGAAGTTGGCCCCCTCAGCCCTGCCTGCACTTCCTAGGCCTAAGTGGACCACTGTTATTGTGGAAGGACCTCCGCCAACAAGGATTCCACCCTGATGTCTCTAGAGTTCTCTTTTCACCTTTATAGATTTCCCAAAAGTTTGTATCACACAGCCTAGGGCATCACATGTTTTTGGAAAAAGAACACTCATTTCGGTCCCATATTAGTTCCACACCATTATGACGAAGCCAGATGCCAAACTGCCCTAACCCTAAAGCAATTCTATCTTTGCTGGCCTCTTCAAGCAAGATTGTATCTCGGTGTGTTTATTCTAAGTAACCAGACAAACAAATGAAAACCCATGTCTTGTAATGTCTGGGGCAGGGCACCCTGACTCCGAGCTCAACAGAGCTTCCCCCTTCTGTTAGCCTCACTCAGTTTGACCCCAAAGCTACACACAGAAACTTGCTTAATTTATAGCATCTGTGGAAAGCAGGTCACTGCAGTACTCCTGACAGCTGCACGAATTTTTGCCAGGGTAAGTGGAAAAAAGTGCCCAAAAGGGAGAGTTCAAGTGCGTGTGGGGACACTCAAGGTAGCAGGTCCACAACAGGCTTGATTAAATTTCTCAAGCACATGCTGACTGTTTCCATGCTGACACAAGCTGCAGAAACAAAGTGAAAACCGGTAAACCAGCAGTTTCATCTTCATAATACCAAGAGGCCTGACTACCTTTATTTCAAGGAATTGGGTGAATCAGCTATCTCTTCTGGTGACCCACTGACACTGTTCTACAAAAGTAGAGAAGGGAGTAGCATGCACTAGAGGAAATAGTACACCACAGTGAAGAGCAGAGACCTCCCTGCGAGGCCTCCCTCTGCCTGCTGAAGAACAGAGGCAAGGTGTAGCCTCTGCCTAGGAGTAAACACCACCGGCACACTGAGGCCAGTGCGCTGTCATCTTCAGAACAGATCATCTGATCTTCATAACAACTGTGAGATGCATGGAGGCGACATCATGGTCTCCAGCAATTTAATTCCCTGACTGAATTAAAGTCATGCAATTAGGAAATGGCAGTCCAGACCAGAATGTAGGTTCTGTTGCCCACATGGAGTTTATTACACTTCTCAGCAACGCCTATCATAAACAAATCAAATAAAGATAGGAGCAATCCAAAACACACAGAGCCAAAAAGCCAAGGGAAAAAGTGAATTTTGATTACTAGTAATAATATTTTAGAATTCTTTGATGTTGTGCGAATATATTTAAGTTAACAATGACTGAAGAAATACACTTAAACTTGCTGTTTCAAAAAAGTAAGATCATGACAAGCTAAGCCAGGAAATTAAAATTTAAAGCTGTCATTCTGTGGTTACAAAGAAGAGGAAAGTGAGGGAGTAAAAAGCATATAAACACGTCTTATATTTGAGTTTTAAATAGGAATAAAAGGAAATTATAATTTAAGAGAAAACAGAAGTCCAAAAGGATCATAACATAAATTCAGTTGTGGATCTACCCATAAAAATGTCTGCCTTAAGAAATTTGTATTAGTAGAATGTATGTATTTCAACATGAAAAGCTTATTGATGTAAACTGGCACTATTTTCTCTTTGCCGAGGAGAACTCTGTGTGCCCAGCAAGGTCAATGGTGGAGAACCTACAGCGCGTATGTTATTGTTTTCTTTCTAGATAGAAGATGTGAACATAGAGTTGTTTTCTCCAAACTAAAACCTCAGTACTTTGGTTTAATTGCAGGTTGGCACTTTGCAAATCTCTAAGTGGGTTTTAGGTTACAGACTGGCACTTGATGTCCCGACAGGCTTACCACACCGGCCTAGTCTCTGCTTAGGGGACTTCATCAATGGCAGGCTCAGTGGTGTTTCACAGTGAATCTGCCTCTCCAGCTCCGAACTGCAAGCTTTCTAAGCTGAATATTTTCACTGCTTCCTCATTTATGACCATTTCATAAGATTTTAGCTTCCATCTCCTATCCCAGAAATTTAAGGAAAAGGGTGAGTACTAACAATGATATAATGTGAAAATCTCACATATTCTGGGCCACATGAAAGACAAATATAAAAAATGTCAGAGCATTTTTATTGTAAGAGTAGTTTGCTTTTAATTTTTATAGTGCTGGGATTGAACCCAGGGCTTTAGACATAGTTGTCAAACACTCTGAGCACCCCCAGCCCACTGTGCTTACTTTAAAAGTAAAACTCAAGAAAGAGACAGAGAAAGGGGGAGAAGACAGAGAGGTAGAGGGGGAGGGAGATGGAAAGAGAGAAACTCAACTGTTATCAATATGCAAATTCTCTAGGAAACAGATTAAATATAACTTAACAGGGGCTGGGGAGATGGCTCAGTGGAATAAGTGCTTCCCTGGAAAGCACAAGGGCCCGAGTTCAATCCCCAGTCCCGCCAAAATAAATAAATAAATAAATCTTAACAAACAAACATATAACATGATTATGCATACCTAATAACTAATAAAAGCCTCTGCTTATTTAAATTTGATCTATTTACAGATTATATATTGAGATATGTGTGAAGGTCTGAGTGGTTAAAATTCACTGCATCTCAGGAGCAATGCACATGACTGGGGACCCTCAACACCCTGATCCTGGTTTCCACAGACCAATTCCCACCAAAACGAAACCTCGGGGAGATGGCTGATTCAAAGAAAAGTAACAAAAGTGGCTGCTAAATTTAAAAACATTGTATGTGGCTGCTAAATTAAAGCCACTTAAATAAAAAGAAGCCCTTCGTTCCTCACAGGCACAATCCATGTTACAAGCACGCAAGGGCCACATCTGACTAAATCTACCAAGTTGGACCACAGCAGGTTGGGCAGCACTGGCCCACTGATTAGAAGAGCTCTGAGAGATTTAAAAACCAGATGAATTTTTTTTAAGCACACCCGTAATCACTGTAAGATTCAAGGCCACGCACACCCGTAATCACCTTAAGAGTCAGGCCCACATGGGCTCCACAGCAAGTGCAAGCAAGGCTCAGGGCGCTGGGATTAGTGAGGCCCTGTCTCAAAACAAAGAAACAAAAGCCTGGGGAGATGGCTCAGTGGAACAAGCATTTCCCTGCAAAGTGTAAGGGTCTGAGTTCAATCCCTGGTTCTGCCAAAAAACAAACAAAAAACAAACAAAATAAAACTAATACAAGACCCCAAGTGGGATGTGTGAAGTTGTTTCTGTTTTGATAAAATAGAGCCTTTCATGGATTAATGAGAAAATTTAAACATGCCTTAGGAATTAGAATATCAAGGAATTCTCATTAATAATGTATGATAATGGTGTAAGGTTATAGATAAAACTGTGAAAATGCCTGTTTTTAGCAATAATCCAGAGGTACAGAAGTTATATTGTTTGGAACTCACGTTAATACACTTCATAAAAATAAATGAAGCAAATTTGGCAAAATATTAATAAACTCAGATATAGTTTATTTTTTATTTACTTATTTATTTTTTGTTATTATTATTATTATTTTTTTTTTTTTTTTTGTGGAACTGGGGATTGAATTCAGGCCCTTGCATTTGCCAGGGAAGTGGTTTTTGGTTCTTTTAAGAGGGAGAGTTTCACTATGTAGTTCAGGATGGGCTTGAACTCACGAAGTATCCCAGGCTGGCCTCAAATTTGCAGCAATCCTCTTTCCTCAGCCTCCTGAGTGCTGGGATTATAGGTGTGCGCCACCTCCCCTGGCCATTGTTTACTTTCTATACTTCTACTTAAGATTTGAAATTTAACAAAATGAAATACAAAACTCAGAGCTGCTTCTATTTGTTCTTTAAAAGAAAAAAACAAATCAAGGTCTCTACTCCGTAGCCCAGCCTGGCGTCCCACTCACGGGAGCAAGCAATCCTCCTGTGTCTGAGACCCTCACACCCTGGAGCTGCGACTAGGAGTGGAGCACTGTAGCCAGCTGTAGTTGCTTCATTTGTAATTTTAAAATAGCAAAGAGAATTTATAAATATCCTAGTTATATAAACATGATTGTTTATATATAATATATAATATGTAAATATTATGCTATATAATATATATAAATACATATGAAGCAGAACCATAAAGCTTTAATATATGGGCCTCAAAATTGGTAATAACGTCTGTCAATCAATTACATAAACCCTAAATATTTGCATTTTGGAAATATTTGAATTTTTATTTGGGAAATGAGTTTTTGTTGTTTCATTTAAAAGTCCTACAATGACAAAATATCTCGATGGCTTGGCTAAATCATTTAATATTTGATGGATTTTCAGAAGTGGCAAAAGTTATAGTTTATATATTCTTACGTCAAATAGCTAGCTCATTTAAAAAATGTTTAATATGTTTAATAATGCCATGTGTGAAAAATCTGCCCAGTCAGTTCAAATTGGATCACAACGAAAATATACAAACTGGCATTATGTTTTAAGGTGCAGTGTTCCGAAACTGTATAAGAACAGACAGTAATTCCTCCCTGCTTAGCCTAGTTTTGTTTTCTGCAATTTCAATCACTTAGGGTCCACCATGGCCTGAAAATATTAAATGGCAAGTCCAGAAATAAACAATTTATAAGTTGCAAATAACTTTTATTACAGTATAGTGTTATAACTGTTCTATTATACTGCTACTTGCTATTAATCTCTCACTGTGCCTAATTTATAAATTAAATCTTACGATAAATACCTAAGTATAGGATAACAAAATAGTATTACACAGAGTTTAGAGGGTTTTGTGCCAGCCACACATCAGGGACCATCAGGGGGCCTGAAGAAACACATACACCCAAGATAAGGGCTCATATTTTATAAATACTGTTGCGTCCTGATTATTTGAGGAATAATATAGTGAACAATAAGCATAAGGCAGTGAGTGAGGACAGCAGGTGAAACAGAGTATTTAGAATCACTTGACACTTTTTCTAAGAGTTATCACAAAAGCTTGAAACACTTTAAAAATAACATATTTCTTTGGTATTGGAAGTTAGAACTCCATGACATAAAATGAAAGTGATAACTTGGTATTAGTGCTCATTCATTTAGTGTTTCTTAAAGTCAATTATTTATCTATCATACCAGACTATTTGGTCAATATAAATCAATAAATCATCCAGTGTAGGTAGAAACACGACTCTTGGTTTAATTTGTAAGTCTCAACTTTTTCAATTTGGTGGAAATAACAAACAATTGTTCTCAGCACGGGACATTCACTGGTGACTTAGCCACCTACCAGTCTAATTGCTGAAACACGAGATGGCCAACAATTGCTTCTAGGGGGTTAACTTTTATAAGATAATGTAATAGGAAATGTAAAAATGACAGTTTCATCAAATTTACTAAATACAAGAATCAAAAGGTTGAAATGACTCCTGTCCGAGTGACACTGGGGTTGTCAGTACTTAAGCACACTGCCGAGTGATGCTGCAGCTAAGCTGCTAAGTGATTAGTCTCCGCGGACAGAGGCTAGAATGTGCAGTTGCCAAACATGACTTGTGGGCATACTAGAAAGCACAGATTAATACAATAGAGGTACTACTACTTGCTTTTGAATTTTAAAGATGACCAATACTTTTATTAAATAAAATACAAATATGTTCATAAGTTCCATCCTGAAAATATTCTTAAAAAATTAAATAGCATTAAAGATTTTGTGGGAACAAAACTAGACAACTCAATTTTCATAAACATTTACATTATTGTGAACTCTTATAGTGGATTTGTGTTTTGGTATGGGGGAATCAGCTATATCCCTGGCTCTTGAAATATATATTTTAATCTTTGCATTATTCAGCTCTGAATATATATTTTTTCTTTTTAACTTTTTAAAGACAGGGTCTTGATGGCCTCAAACTCACTGGGGTCCTCCTACCTCAGCCTTCCAAATGCTGTGGCTATAGGCATGTGCCACAATATGTGGCTAAGGTACAGTTTTAGAAAAGTAATCAAGAGTTTTCAGATATGTAAATGTAATACTGTTCCTTTTTTTACATGTTTGCTCTTTGAAATTTAGAATGTACTTTTCCTATACTACTATAAAGACAGGTTGAATCCCTGACTAGCTAGTTAATAGGCCACTTATAAAACTTAATCCAGCTTAAAGTACCGATGGTATAATCACATCCTATGCTTTGGAAACCAAAGGCCGAAGAAAAACCCCAAGCAGAGGTTTCCCTTCCAACCCAGGATCAGCCCCAGGTAAAATGTCAAGCTGGCTGCCCCTGGCTTTGAGACCCTTCCCGTCCCTCTGTGGGGCCTCTAATGTTCAGGTGGAGTTAGTCCTTGTCCTCACCTTCCAGTTCTGGGCTGTAATCTGAGTCCTCTTCACACGAGCCTGTGCTCTGCAGAATCTGGCAGACTCAGAGATTCTCGGTGCCGGACAGTACAGTGTTCGCTTCCCACACCCGAGCCCAGCCACCTTTCACCAGAGGGGTTGGTACCCCACGGCAGCCACAGGGAAGCAGCTTAACCGAATCCTAAACAAATGCACATCCAGCTGTTCCAGCTCTGTTTATACTGAATAGTAAAACTAAGTAACACAAATAATTCAAAGGGAAGTTTCAGGATTCTCACGACGACGTGGAATGAGAAGGCACAAGCAATGGTTGAAAAGCCCCGTAAGGGAACCAGCTGTTCTCAAACCCTGCTGTCCCATTGCAAGGCCTTTCAATTCACAGTGTCCAGTCTGACTTCCTGCTTCTGAACTGAGGTGCTCCACCTGCTCCAGGGCTTATCAATTTTCCCTGGGAGCAGCACTGAGGGACAGAGGGCACTGGCCAGATACTAGGCCAGCTAATAATTCAGGGGAGCAAATTTGCATTCTAATTTACATTTGGCTCGGGATTAATTTGGAATGGATTGCATTTCATCAGGACACACCTATTTCAGGATTACAAGGAAAACCTCCTTTGATATTAAAACCTGACAGCAGATGGTATACTACAGATTAATCACAGCGCCAACAGCTGCTTTGTTTTTCTATTCTGATAGCCAAATAGACTACAATCATTTTCTGTCTCGCTAATTTCAAATTTCACTTAGAATCTAGTTTCTGAACTTTGACTGCTTAGAGATGAAGAGCAAAAATTTTAAAGCAAGGCACACTGACACATGCTTACAACTGGGAGTTACCCGCACAAGTGTAACACATGTAATACACAGTTAATCCAGAGGCACAGTGAAAACAATGTTTCCACTTCATCAGACTTTGGGTCTCTGCTCTCATAAAAATTGCCAGCAGATTTCCTATGAGGAGCAGCAAAAATTATTGTGTGTTTTTTAGGTATAAAGAAGAAGTTGTTAAAAAGCAACACCCTGCTATGTCTAAAATGGTAAAAACAACAATAGCACAAGGTAAGAATTTGTACAGTGAACGAGCTTAAAGCACTAATGTTGGAACAGTAATTACCTGCAAAGGGCTCACCAGGGACCTGTGTTTAGGTGCTGTAAATGCTTTCAGAACACTGTCTTCATCTTCTGATACTGGCGTCATTAAAACAGAACTCGTAAGAATATTCTAAAGGGGAAAGAATCATTTAAAATTTAAATGAGGTTACAGAACATGAGAGCCAACACAATGTTAACACTGTAGAGTAGGTTACTAAGAGCCGATACCTATTAGCATGAAGAAATGTACTTACCTGCCAGAAATCTCTTCCCTAGGAGCTAAAAAGAAAATTAACTATGTACTGGCCCTTGCCCTATTGCAGCAAAATCAGCAAAATTAAAAAGCTTTAGAGACCCTACTGGTTGTAAGGATATGGTGGGCACTTGGAATCTGGTTGCTAAATCCATGATGTTTCGTGTGTGTGTGTGTGTGTGTGTGTGTGTGTGTGTGTGTGTGTGTTACTGGGGACTGAACTGAGGATTTTCACTGTGAGCTACATACCTAGCCCCATTTGTCTGTCCATCCATCTATCCATCCATTCATCTACTTATTTTCATTTTTGAACAGTGTCTCCCTCAATTGCCCAGGTGGTCGATATTCCACCCTCCTGCCTCGGACTCCCAAAGTATTTGTGTGCTACCATGCCTGCCTAAATCCATGCCTTTAAAAATAAAAGTTGCACTAAACTCCGGGGCAAGAATTCTTTATTTCATAGATTGGTACAAAAATACCTTAGCACTACCAATTAGTGGCAGTATAGCAAGGTGATGAAGTACAGAATTTAGAACCAGACTTTGAGAATTCTGCCAGCCACCCCTCCCCTCCTTGGTTAGATACATAATCTTCAGCAAACGACTAAGCTATCAAGTTTCTCAGTTGCTATATTGCAAGTGATAATGTTATCAACTTTATACAGTTATTGTGACAGTTATATGAATTAACTCATTTAAAGCTCTTAGATGATTAGTACATTCTGAATAACTATTAACAATTATCCTTTGCTCTGATTCTTCCTAAGACATAACAAGGGCAACTGTTCACAAATTGCAAACTGGAAAAACAGGGGTTGGCTCAACAAGGCAACACACTCGGTCTGCTGCATTCACTGATTCATCAACCAAGAAAAAAAAAAAAAAAAAGAAAAGAAAAGGGCCACCTTTACACTGCATAAGATATTATAAAAAATCTAGAAATGATTTAAAGTACATGAGAAGATGTATATGGGTTCTACATAAACGCTGAGCCATTTTATACAAGACTTCGGCATCTGCAGATTTCAGTAGCCAAGGGTGGTCCTAGACCAGTAGTGGCCAGCCTGTGCCACACATACCCCAGTGGGCTGCTTGTATCACTAAGAACTCTAAAATGCTCGCCATTATCATCCTAGTCCAGTCCTCTGTGGACGTAGAAACATCTCCACCTGTCCAATGTTGGGAACCTCTTGCAGGTCCTGTGCTTGGCACTAGGTAAATGCTGCATAAAACTAAGCAAGAGACACCCAGATGCAAATAGTACTTGTAGAAAACAAAAGAGGGGCTGGGGAGATGGTTCAGTAGGATAAGTGTTTCCCTGGCCAAGTGCAAGGGTCTGAGTTCAATCCCCAATCTCTCAAACAATAATAATGAAAACATCAGGGCCAGCAAATTAGATCAGCAGATTAAGCATCTACTTAAGCAAGCACAGGAACCAGGATTCGATCCTTGGCACCACATTCCACACCCCACCACCAAGACAGGGCATGGTGGTGCATACCCGAAATCCCAGCACTGGGGTGGCTGAAAACAGGAGGATCTCACTACGAGCCTGAGCTACATGGTGGGACCTGGTACCAAACACATAAAAAATAAAAACATCTTCACTCAAATAGAATGTTTCTAGGAAATAAATAACAACAACAAAAAAAGTCTACTTTATATCTTCTATTAGTGATCATTAAAAAAAAATCATGCAGGTTATTCAGAAAGCAGATGCAAGGTCTGGCCAAATAACTCAGCAGATTAAAGCACCTGCTTTTACCCAGGCAGGCACAGGGGCTGGGGGTCCATTTCTGGGCCTGTCATGCAGGCTCCATCCCCAGGGGCACGCTGAGATGGCGATTGAGACTGGGTGTGGTGGTGAGAGCCTGTAATCCCAGCATTTAGGAGGTTATAAACAAGGATCACTGAGTCCGATCTACGCAGTGAGATCCTGAACACACTGTACACCCTATTCTAAATACAAAAAAAGAGTAAGCAGATGCACTGGGGAGCTCAGTGAGGGTCACACTGCAGAACTGGGGTTCGTGTTGTACTTACTGGGGAGTCCACCACCTGTGACGCCTGTGTGAACAGCTGAGTGTTCAGATTTTCCCCTTCCCAGTGGCTTGAGCAGAAAAAGTTTCCTGCCTTATCAGTTGGAGATTCCACCTGAAAGGAAATGAAAAGCACTTGGTTGCTTCCAGAACTACAGCTCCCGGGAAACACTGGCTCTCAGGAGTACAGTTCTGCCCAGCCTCTCAAACGCTTGGTGCCATGCAAAAATCAATGTCAGGGGCAACAATAAATTTACATTGCTCTACATGCTGGAGCTGCCTCTTGCCAACAACTCAACACTGTGACCCTTGCAGGTTACATTCCCCCCCCTTTCTTTACTATGAATTAAATAAATATTCCAATTCTGATATAAATTTCAATTTTCTTTGGTGTTAGACAATGAAAGAACCTAGCATTTAGGGTAACTGGATTCTGTACTCCTCAGTGACAGGTACTCCTATTTGGCTCAGAATAAAGATAGGAAAAACTAAAAGAATATTTACTATCTACTTATAATCAGTTATCTTTTTAAAGCTATAATAAAGGGCCAGCCAGATAGCTCAGTGGACTAAAGTGCCTGCTTAGGCAAGTACGGCAGCTGGGGTTCAATCCCTGGCATGCCATGCAGGCCCCACCCCCAAGGTACGCTGAAATGGTGATTGAGACTGGGCGTGCTGGCACAGGCCTGTAATCCCAGCGCTTGGAAGGCTGAAAACAGGACCCTGTAGAAACTACTTTAAATACATACATACATATATATATATAATATATATATATATATTATATATACATATACATATATTATATATATATATTATATATATACATTATACATATACATATACATATATATATATATATATATATATATATATATATATATATATATATCTGGCCTCTTTTCATTTGCTCTGTCCAAAGTCAATAGAAGTGGTAGCTTGGCTTCTCAAATGAAGGTTAGTGTAGTCTAACAGTGTTTTGTTTTGTTTTTTTAACAGTAAAAGAGATTGAACCAGGGTGCTCTAGCCTTGGACTACTTTCAAGCCCTTTTTATTTTACTTTGGGACATAATCTCACTACACTGTCTAAGCAGCTCTCAATTTGCAATCCTCCTGCCTCAGCCTTCAGGTGGCTGAGATTGCAGGTGTGAGCTACTGCACCCAGCTGTCAGCACCATTAGAGTGCATCTTGTGTGAGACTATCCTGTAAGAGACAATGTCAGGCACATCAAACTACATGAAGAAGAAAAGGCAGCAGGATCCATAGCTTATTCTTTCCAAGGGTCTCATGCTCACCTCTTGTTTGATTTTCTTCAGTAAGGGGGGTCCATTTTCTTGAAATTCAGCAACCATGCCAGATTCATCAGATTCCTGTTTGATCACATCCTGTAGGTCTTCCACTAGGTGAGAGGGTGTCTGAGGCTGCAGGGAAGGAAGAGCAGATATCTTTGCATCAGCAGAAAATGCCTGTCCTTACTAAAAAACCAACTGCACCCAAAGGTATTCCTAGAACTTACTAGCATCTTCAGGGGACCATATTTAATTTCTTGAGCTGCAAGTGCATGTTTAAATGGTGTAGGAGTTCTGGGAGAGCTTTCTAGGATTGATCTTTTGATAGTTGGAGTTCTAAAACTTTAAAAAGAGAACAGGCGGTGGGTCAATATAAAAGACAGGCATCCCTTACATTACTCCATCAACTTTAATATTTTCCATGGATGCAATAAATCTGACCCTGATAAGGAACTGGGTATGCTCATTAGTCAGATGTACTAATTAAAGCAAACATAATATGTACATCATATATCTTGAAATAGTTCAAAGTATTATGCCTCTAAGATTAAGAGCTCTAAAATATTTTTCATCTTTCCAGAATAGTTCTAAAGGCACAGATAATGCTTGTAGATCTGTACAATGACTATAATCATCGTGATAGCCGATGCCATTTACCAGTCAATGTCATTCATTAAAAAGGGGACCCACACTACAAAGTGGTATTAGCCTCTTTAAATTATTTTTATACTTATACTTGAAATTAGTAAGAATGTATTTCTTTCAAAGGTTTCTCCTAATTCATGCTGATTTTTTTTTCTCTGCCTTTGAATAGGTTAACCTTTATCAAATAAAGATGACTTAATCACCTCCTGGCTTCTAGTCATACAAGATTTCTAGGCATGTCAAAAGAGGTCCTTATCTGTATATAAATTAATGAAGAACCACACTCGATCTTATTTTGAAGCTTATACTCAGAAAAGAAAGGAGGCTGAAAATCTTTTCAGTGAGAAGAAAAGTCTTTATTGAATGAATAGACAGATTGGATGGAGACATTATATGAAAACTACCTCTGCATATACAGGAAATTTTTGAGTGAGCTACAACAGGCAATTTATTTATCTTCCCTCCTTCTACCTTGACCTAGCTGTGACATCCCCAGGACAGACATGGTCATTGTAGAAATATACACAATATATATAAGTGAACTGGTAAAATTATATACATACAAATGGATCAGACATTTGGGGACCATCTTCTATTAATAAAATGTAAGTAAATAAGATAAATACTTTTTTCTTGCATCAAGGACTTACATGGTGTTTTCCTTTTGGGTTTTCACAGTCTGCTCCCTATGGAATGGTGTTGTAACAGTCAGTTTGTGACCATTGAGAGAGGGAGAAGTTAAGGAAGGCACTTCCAAGTCTAAGTTTTCATGGTTACTAGAAGTGTTTAGGAACTGAGCATAAGGAGAAAGAAAAACATTACTTAGATTAAATAGCAATTCTTTGTTCAGCCTAATTTAAAATCACACCTAGGTAACAAGCAAGTATGTTTTACTGACCCATTGCACAAAATAATAAAGATATTAACAACGAGGTGGTGTTGAGGAGGGCATTATTTTACTTCAATAGAATATACAAAATTTGGATTATAATTTCTTTGGGGGTGGGGTACTGGGAATCAAACTCAAGACCTTGTGCTTGCCAGGCAGGCGCTGAACTGCTGAGCTCTATCCCTGGCCCGTAGAGTATAATTTCTAAGAAATAAAATCTAGATTTGTAAATCCTAAGAAAATGTTCTTAATAAATGACTATTGGGCTAGCAGGATAGCTCAGTGGACTAAACACCTACTTAGGTAGGCACAGGGACCAGGGTTTGATACCTTGCAACAACATGCCACACAGGCTACCAAGACTGGGCGTGGTGGTACATGCTTATAATCCCAGCACTGGAAAGGCTGAAAATATGAGGGTCACTCTGAGTCCGAGCTGTGTAGTGAGACCCTGGACCAAATACACACACAAAAAATGACTTACTAAAAAGAATGAGACAGGCCTTTATTAATATTAGAAAAGCTTAAAGGATTTTTGAAAATTACTTTTCTTTCATGCTTTTTTCTCTCTTTAATGCTCTATGAATCCAAAATATTATCACACAGGCTTACATTAGGTGAAATACTACAAAAAATAATCTGTATCTCTTATAATACTAAAGTTTGGGTGTTCCTCAGATGATTCTAAGATAAAATAATTCTGGGAAACATCACACATTATAATCTCTTCCTTGAAAGACACAAACACACTCAGATATTGAAAACAGAATTCAGACAAGGTGCTATGCCTGTAGTCTCAGCCACTCACTAGGCTGAGGGAGGGAGCTGCCTTGAGTCCCAGAATTCCAAACCAGCCTGGGCAACATAGGGAGACTCTCATCTCAAAATAAAAAATCCAAACAGCAGCCAGAGCCTAAATTCTGAGGGGCAATATGGGGAAGAAGCATTTTTTTAATGTATTTGGTATAGAGTCTCACTACGCAGGTCAGGCTTGGAGTGATCCTCCTGTCTCAGCCTCCCCAGCACTGGGATTACAGGTGTGCGCCACCACAACCAGTGCAGATGAAACAATTTTTATTTTTATTTATTTATTTATTTTTGTCTTTTTGAGACAGGGTCTCACTATGCAGTTCAGGCTGGCCTTAAGCTCACTTTGTAACTCAGGCTGGTCTCAAACTCACAACAATCCTCCTGCCTCAGCCTCCCAAGTGCTGGGCATGCGCCACCATGCCCGGCTGAAACAATTTTTAACTTTGATTCATTGTTCCCAAACTTATGTATTTGGATATTTAGACTTTTTCTGGCATCTGTAGGAAAGTTCTACAGAACTAATATTCTGCAGATCACAATTTGGAAAATACAGGCCAGCCTTTTTGGTGGGGGCATCATGTTTTCATATTTAAAGCTATTTTTAAACTCAACAGACATAACTGAAAAATGTTTGAAAGTGTTTCATTATTAATTTCAATTATTTTAACACTTTAGGAACACACATCTCTGACAAGTATTAGGATTTCCATGCCGTAAAAACGTATTATGAAGTAAGAATATTGTTTGGCAAAAACTATACACTATTAAAGCACTGTAATACAACTCCAAAGAGCCAGTGTGGAAATAGAAAATTATTTTTCTCAAGCATTTGTTTATCATCCTTTCTCTGTCCATTTCCAATTAAAGTTGAATTATAATCTTTAAATTTTCTAGTTGCAACCCAAATGATACACAACTATAATTTGGTTTTCTCCTACCCAGGGTCAGTGAATCATATAATAAATGAACAGAGGTGTAGAAAACATGTTAAAATTTTACAACGGAGATAATCAGACAGGTAAGGGACAGAAATGTTAAACTCTAGTGAGGAAGGAAACCAAAGCACATCATGCAACTGTCTTCCAAACCATCAAGAAGTTAAGAAGTATTATAATCAGCCAGCCTGCCACCAGGCAATGACTTGGGCTCAGCTAGATACAGCACTGGGGTGCAATCAGCAAGGGGAGCAGTAATTAGTCATTTGTTCCAAAGGATTAGTTTCTAGATTATTAAGGCTCAGGTGTCTGTTGAAAAGTAGTAACAGCTGTGCAGAAACTATGTTCTACCTGCGAGGGAGAGAAGGGCAGGCTTTTGACAGGGGAAGGCTTGGGAGCTGCACTGCTGACGTCAGCAAAGAAGCAGCTGGAACCTCCGGTGGCTAAGAAGCTGGCCTGGCCCTGCTTTTTTCGAAGAATAACCAGTGGAATTGCACTGGGCCTTGCAGGAGGCAGGGCCTCGGGTGAGTCAAGTGAGCCCTCACCCAATGCGTGTTTGTTCACTCTCGGGCTAGGCTCTCCTGCGGCCCCCTTGCCCTGGGTCTGCTGAGGCTCGAGGGCTTTGCCTGAGTGATGCTGGCTAGGTGCAACAGCTGCTTCTTCAGAGAATTCAAAACTGCTGATATCACACCATGATGAAGTATCCTGAAACAATGTGGGAGGCACAGAACTTTGAAACCGGGAGGTGGGTTGTCACCTGAAACACAGCTCTGAGCTAGAGAAGCTAAATGCCAGGAAAACATCAGCCCCTGTGCTAGACTTCCTCTAGCTTCAGGGGTAATAGCTGTTCTGTTACACTGCATTAGCAAAGTCTACAAGCACCCTGCAGGCTGCAACCTACAGTAAAGGGAAACCCTCTCTGAGTGCTGCTGGGGTGGTCTCCATCCTTTGCCCAACAGGGACACAAGAAATGCTTTGTATCTAGAAACTAAGGCAGTGTCTGTGAGGGGCTCCTGAGCTCCAATTTGTTCCCTAAAGATGATTTTACCTTCATGGCCCCGTAATCAATATTCAGTATTCTGTAGGGAAGTCATGGCCTCCTAATGAGCCATTACTTCAAATACACCCAGAGATTGCTGTACGCACCAAGTCAACATAATTCTCCACAGAAGCAAAGCAAAATTCAAGGTAAGCATAAAGAAGTAAGACAAGTGGAAAATTAGTCACAAGTAGCTCCCACAACATTCCCATAACCTAAGTCCCATCAACCTTTTTTGTTTTTGCGATACCAGGGATTGAATTTAGGACCTTGTGCTTGCCAGGCAAGCAGTTATTCTACTGAACTATCTTCCCAGCCCAACCTCACTATTAAAAAAAGAAAAAAAAAAAAAACCTTTGAAGAAAAAGTGTGGAAAGCTATCATAATCTGAGCAGTCCACAAAATTTATTGGTGGAACCGGGGATTGAACTCAGGCCCTTGCGCTTGCCAGGGAAGCACTTATTCCACTGAGCCATCTCCCCAGCCCCTAAAATTTGATTTCTTACAAAGCATATTCGCCAAGGCTAAAAATCATACTTTTACCTTTACATGAATCTAGGCCAATAACATTTACTACAGAATATGGCAATGATTTGCAAAATGAGCGTTCTAATTCCTTCTCCAGAAGCTTTACCTCACGTCAACAAGTCTACTTACAGAATCTATAAACTGGAGTGTTTCTGCAAATTCTAGGAGGTTCTTAACATTATCCAGAATGGTGCCCTGGTGCACGATCATGCACCGCGCCGGCGAGGCACTTTCTTCAGGTAGGGAGCCGGGATCCACCGGCAGAGAGGGAGTGGAGTGGTGTTCTCCCAAACAGGAAACAGGTGCACCATCTCCATGAGGTCTGCTGTGGTCGGCAGTGGAGGTGCTGTGCCACCCGGGGTAGCTGCTTGTGTGGTTCTGTGTCTGAGGAGGGGGGTGGGGCAGGGTGGAGAAATAAGGAAAGAGTGGGGAGAAGAAAGGAAGAAGGAACTTAGCAATGATGTTGCACAAGGTATCAGATGCTGTTGGAGGAAAGATAAAAGCAGTTGCATCATGCAGAACTTATGCCTGCGAGACAGTTGTCAAGATGTTTCCTTTTAGTCATTGCAAGCTAATGCTTCTGGAAAGCGCCCTGGTTTGTACCTACATGATTGATTACCTTATTATCATTTTGTTAACATTTCAAATCAGGGGACAGTGTACCGAAGTGTAAAATGTTGACTGTCTCAGAAACGCACTTGCATATAACCGCATAAGGCCCACCCTTGCTTGCTGAGCAGTAAGCATCGTCTCATGCGCATCCTCACCCACTGCACTGCTAAAGGATTCAGGAGCTAGGGCTGCCTCCACCTGTGCATTCCTGCTTTTATCCCTTTCAGAGGCCTCTGGCTGCAGCAAGGGGCTGCAAATCAACATGGTTAGGAAAGCAGAAGAGCGGATTAACAGAAGCCTCTTTACAGCGTGACCACGCAACAGGAGAAATTGCAAAACTGCAACTAAAGTTAAACAGTGGTCGAACTACCGTGTCCACATAATTATTTTATTATTTAGCAAAGAAGAAATTTGCCCCAAGGAATACCTACTGGGTATCACTTCTGTTTTATTTGCTTTCTTGGTTAACTACAAATGTTAGGAAGTGCAAGCTGCTTTCCCAGGTTGCTGCCAAATTGCTAAAAAAAAAGTCAGAATTCAAAAATGGCCAACACAGCTTTCACAAATGCACAAAGATGGTATTTAATCTTTTTGTGCAGAAGTGGTCTAAATATATTTATACAAGTATATTAAATATGTATACAATCATGTTTAAAATTATAAAATATAAAGATACAGGTCAAGAAAACAATAGAAAAAAATCAAGCAGGCACCATGTAAATATAATATTTTGTAACAAAAATATGGACTTTCATTAATTTTACCCTTTGAGTTTATTACATTCCTGGAGGAAAAAAAAAAGAATGATGATGTAATGGATACTGTTTCTGCTGCATCGCAGAAAGACTGCTTCCAACTGCTCATATATTTTGATAGCAACTGTATTTCATTACTAGCAACTTCTTGTGTTTAAGTATTTTTAGTAGATATGTAATGCTTTGGGGATATAACATTTAGAAGAGAAAAGATAGAAAAAAGCTTTGCAGTAAAGCTCCAGCCCCACCCAAGGATCTGGTGACATGCTTACTGGTAATGCCTGCTGTCCTTTTAGCTCATTCTCAGTGGACATTAGGAGCAACTCTAATTCCTTTATTCGCTTTTCCTTTTCAGGGTCTTCATCATTATAGTGTCTCTGGAATTACAAGTTAAGGGAGGAAAGACAAAGATCGGATTGGAGGCTGTAAATACAAGCGAACTGCAGTCTTCCCAAACCACCCACTCCCAAAGAGCCTGGGCATATACTCTGGATTCTCTTCAGTTCGTATAAATCTTTTGCCTTTTACCAAAGAGCCTGGGCATCAAACCAACACCGACTTCAGTTCGCCACCAGCAAAAACTTTCTGAGTGTTATTTTGGGCTAAAGACAGCAATGGGAAATCTGAGGCAAGCTGACTACTGAGTTGTTTCAATTTATAACACGGGAGCATCAAAAATTCCCCCACAAACTCACTCTAGAAGCCGACTGGTGGATGGCCACACTCCACCCCCTTTGCTACTAGTCAGGTGAAAATAAGTATTTAGAGGAAACACTCCCAAGCATTTCCTAAAAGCGGTGCCTCGCTCAGCTACCGAGCTACTTCCCAAGGCGCTCTTACCTGAATGGCTGCCGCAGCAGGCTGGGGAACATTGACTATATTTACATGTAACGCTACAGGATATGGAACATGGCTGGAGACCTAGAGGGCAAAGCAAAACAAGCTCATGTCATTCCCGGCTACACACGCTTTAGGGGATTTGGCTTTCTGAGGTTTTGTTCTGTGACTGGGGAGAAAAAGTACTTTACTGATAAAATTCACCAAGTAATTAAAAACAAAAAAACTAATTTGAAATTTTGCCAAGTCTTTACAACTGACTAAATAGCTAAAGCAACATAGTAAAAGAAATTTAGAGTACTCATCTGTACTGACAGGCCTCCTTCCTTAATTAGAAACACACACACACACACACACACACACACACAATGGAGAATATAATCTTAAATACAGTCATAGTATATGAAAGTCTGAATGGAAAACTGATCATACTAGCTGTCTGTAACTAAGATTATTTTTCTTGGAATAATTATGAGTTTTAATAAAAAACACAAAATCTTCTATGATAATTCATTCACTAAGTCCTTTGGCAAATCCATGGAACAGAGAAAAAAGTAAAAACTATGTATAAATATGTTTTGCATGATATTTGCCTATGAGTTCTGTGCTGTTGGGTAAGTTTCATTATGCATTATTGCTAGTTCTGAGATTAATGTTTCTTGATTTTTTCCCTCTTTATGCTTCTTTCCTATGCACTATAAATCACCTACTTCCTTAGTATAAGTGTCTAGAAATGAAGAAAGGATCACACCAATCCAAAGGAGAAAAAAGAAGACAAAAGACAATCACCATCACACCGCTCTGCTCCCAGTGGAGTGAGACCTGCCTCAGCACTGTGTGGGCTGAGGTCCATGAGTTTGAGCTGAGCCTCAAAATAAAAAATGGGCTAGGGATGTAATTCAGTGCAAAGGCCCTGGGTTTAATTCAGTACTACAGACTCGAAGAAAACTAAACACAGAATGAATACAAATTACTTCTGCTAGATCCCTACCAGAAATGAACCTAGAGTCACCCACTGAGTTTTAGCTTCAAACTACTATCTCCTCTTTAAGTATAATTCTGCATTTATTTTCCACTTTGGAAGATAAAAATATTAGACTAAAAATGTTATCTCCTGTCTCCCATTTTTCTTTAGTAGCACTTTAAGTACATTTATATTTAAAAGATAACTTTAAGGCTAGGGTTCATTACAAAGCTCTGTGGCATTTGCAGGGTCCTAGGTCCTAGGTCCTAGGATCGACCCTAATATGGCTATAGAACAAAACAGAATTCATTTTAAATCAAACTTGGGGGGCTGGGGAGATAGCTCAGTAGATTAAGTGCTGCCTGGCAAGCACAAGGTCCTGAGTTCAATCCCCTGTACTGAAAAAAAAAAAAAAAAAAAAAAAAAAAATTGGTGTAGCAAGCTAGAACCAAAGTTTGGCTTGTCCTCAGCTCTAGTTCTCTGATTTGTGTAATCCTGAGCAAGTCACTTACAATCCTCATTTCCATATCCATAAATTGGGAATAATCACATCTAGTCTTATCTACTCTAAAGGTTACAGGAGAAGATCAGTCATGACCCTGCTTGTGAAAGCTCTCCACAAATATACAGCTGCAAAGCACTGCTGCCTGGATCTACATGACTGTCTCTTTCATCAGACTGGATTATCGGGAATGGCTTACATTCTGTGCCTCAGAAATGTGGTAATAGGAATAGTCATTGTTAACTGAGGGCTGGCCAGTTGGAGGGGGCTGAGAAGGTGGCGCATGAGCAAAACCCATCAAGGGATTGTTCTTCTGGAAACTTGTGGCCACTGTCGGCTGGCTGCCTTTAGGAGACTCCTGAAGATAACCTTCCTGTTCCACCTTCCGACGCATTGTAGAATTCCAGTGGTTCTTGATAGCATTATCAGTCCTGTGCAGAAATGCCAAACATAAAAATTTTACAAACAAAAATTCAATTTAAATTAGCAGTAACTGACAGAAAACTGTTTCTCATTGACATTTTTGCTCTAGGTTCACTAACAGTCTTCTCTTTTTTAACTGTTTCAGTCTTTTCCACCCCCTAAAATCATGCGGTCCTTACCACCTAAGTGAAAATCCACAGGTTTCTCTTACTTACATATTCAGGAATGCATGCAGCTTTCTGTGAATGCTGATATCTTTTCACCATTTTGTTTCCCTGGTGAAGGAATATTTTCAGTACAATAACACTTGATATCAATTCTGACCATTTGTGGTACAAAACACTAATTCAGCTTTAATGCACTGGCTGGCCTAAAAATTTTGTCATGAGTGTGGGTCGGCAGGGCCGATATACCACAACAAGGGTTCACAAAGTCTGGGAATGACAGCAATGGTGCCTCACTGTCCAATCTTCATTTCTTATAGCACCAGTGAGAAATGTTGAGTCAAAGAATCCTCCCACCTTTTGAAAACCAAAAAGAACAAGAAAGACCCCCCAAGGGGAGAGATGCTACAACTGCAAAGCATAGACCTTTCTGGTCTATTTAAAAAGGAAAAAGAAACAACCCCTCCCCAAAAAGAAAACCAGTTAAACCTCCCTGTATACTGTTTCCATAGGGGTGGGGGAATGAATGCGTGCTAAGAAAGAGGAAGTTCAATCAATCGCCCCTTTAATTTTTTGAAGAATCAACAGCATGGCCTCATAGCACACACAGAAAAAGGCCCCCTTTGCTCAACCTCTTGAATTTTCTAGGCTTTCTGAACTGTGAGGAAGGAAATGCTTTAGAAATGCAGCATAAGAAAACACCATATAAGCCTTTCTCTGTTTTGGATTAAGAATGTCAAGAACAAAAATATCCTTAATATTTTCTTTCTTACAATTTGTACCCTTTTCCAAAACAGACACACTACATAAGGAAGGAAAGTGACTGAGATATGAGATTCCATAGTTGACCTTTGCAAGGTCACTATCTTGCTTGGCTCATTGAAAAGAAAGCATTAAAAGCCAGGCTTGATGGCGCATGCCTATAATCCCAGCATGAGAGGCTGAGGAAGGAGGATCATTGCAAACTTGAGTTTGAGACCAGCCTGAGCTACAAAGTGAGCTCAAGACCTGAACTGCATAGTGAGACCCTCTTTCAACAAGACAAGACAAGTATTACTTTGACATTATTTAAAAACCGGGAAGCAGTATAATCCTATAAATATATTAATGCTTCATTCAAAGAAATAATTGTCAAGTGGTATAAGGAAGGGAATACAGGTTTTCCTAATACCAAAATGGTAGCAGGTCCTTGACCCAACTACCAAGGACAAAGATGTGAGGTAAACTCAGAACAAAGACAAACTATCTGTCCTAGGTGTTTTTGTGTTTATAGAGTCCGGTAGTTTACAAAGTGTGTCAACCTTCTTTGTATGTGAGCCTAATACTGAATAATCCCTAAAAGCCTACAGGCAGGTAAACTCTAAGATCTCTTCCAGCTGTAGGAGCTATGGCTAAGAACTGATGAGATGTAGTTTACTCACACATTTAAAACAGAATGTTTAATGCCCACTCCCTCTTTCTTCCCCATCAAAATATTTTTTTTGACATAGCATTACCGTCCAGGCAGTAGCTTTGCGATTTCTGCCCATCTGTTCCCCAGTCTCTTGTGTGCCTGGTAAATAATTCTGTCTTCCTCTTCTGTCCAGGAGGTTTTCTTAACTTCTGGATTCAAGTGGTTATGCCACCTCTCCCTACATTGTTTTCCAATTCTCCCTTTTAAGTGCTTGGCAATAACAGACCAACGTTTCGGACCGTATTTCTGTACAAGTTCTATCACCTTCAGATAAACACAAAAATAACCCGTGTTTTAATGTTATGGCGTGAGTCAGTGCAAGCATGCTTTGCTGTTACAAGAAACTCAAGAAAACTTGTAAATCTCCACTTTCATTCTTTGGAAATACAACAAAGAGCCCTCTACCCGCTGTTTGCACACCGATTTGCATCCTCAGGTGCTGGAACATCCAACAACTACATTTTGGCAGTAGTCTTAACTGTGGTTCATACATGTACAAAGACAGAACTTACTCTCTGATCTTCTTCTTTGGTCCAAGGACCCTTGATGAGCTCAGGGTTCAGAACTTTCTGCCATCGGTGCTGGCACTGCACGTCTGTCCGATTCTAGACAAGTAGGTACCATGGGAAAGACAGGGATGTGAGAAGCACATGAAGATATTATTGAACATGAACCACACATAGGAAATATGCAGTGAAAACACTCCAGGACACTGAAAGGTACGTACATAAGGAACCCACCTGCCCCTCCTTACTCACATGCTAAAACATTTTTTAAAAAATTAAAGCTTCATCTAAAATTAGAAGCTTGCAATTGCTTAAAAACTATTATCAGAATCTTTTAATGATCTCCTTTGAAATCCCAATTATATGTTTTATAATAAAAAACATAAATTATGGGTAGGGCATCTTTCTCCCTTCTTCTTATAGAAGAGAAAATATGTAATACTTTAATAACATCTCCAGGAATACTTTATTTAAATCTTTGGGAGCTGCTTTCCTTTTACAAAAAGAAAAAAAAATTACTAACTTACCGGGAGATAATTGGCAATAACTTTCCAGTCGTCTGTTCCATTCTGTTCTACCAGCTTTTTTAGTTTTTCATCCTAAGAGATTTAAAGACAGTCCTAGAGTATCAGTCACATACTGAATAATTCTGTTCAAGATATAGTGAACATGGGAACCAATCGCAAGATCTAATCCAGAAAACAAAGCTCTTAAAATTATTTAATACAGTAAACATTAATAGTTTGGTTTAGAGCATATATTTATTTCATCAGAGTAGAGTTTTTTTTTGTTTTTTTTTTTTTTTTTTTTTTTTTTTTTTTTTTTTTTTTTGTCTTTTTGAGACAGGGTCTCACTGTGAAGTTCAGGCTGGCCTTAAGCTCACTTTGTAGCTCAGGCTGGTCTCGAACTCACAACAATCCTCCTGCCTCAGCCTCCCAAGTGCTGGGGTTATAGGCCTGCGCCACCACGCCTGAGAGCAGACAGGATTCCAGAGTCATAAGGAAGTACATAGCTCACCAGTGGAATTGTGCACTTGGTGGACAATTTTTTAATGTTAATTGTTGATTAGTTACATAGTTACATAAGGTTGAGTGTTTCACTTTACCTTTCCACACCTGAGTATTATCATTATATCTGAGTAAATGGCAATTCTGATATCAACAGGGTTATCTGAGGATTATGTGAGGTAATTACACAAGATATTTATAATAACATTGAGTGTTAACGTATGGTAATCATTAAGAATTTTACTTGTTAGGAGGACAGTAAATTATAATGAATTCTAATGTTAGACTCAGTAGTCTTTAACTATGGCAACAGATAAGATCTTGAGAAAGAAAAAGAATCTTTCCAATTAATTCAATCTCCTTCCATACATAAAAAGGAAGATAACTTTTCATACTTAAACTGTAAGGCATGTATATTATAACAAAGTCATGCAGGTTCTGTATTGATCTCTTCACAGCTTTAATGAAACCAATCATAGCTGAGCACAGGAGACACTAAACATTTGTGGGCAACTGGTTCTTTAATATTTCCACAGCACATACAGTAGCAATAGACTGTTCACTCTCCTGCTATGTGAATTTCTACGTGTGTTCCTTTGCTTCTGTTAAAGCATTCCTGGACAGGTCCCTGGTGCAATACAGACACAAGAACTAGGAAACCGGGGTTAGCAACAGCACTTCTAAGCCCTTAGGAATCCACCAAGTGCACAATTCCACTGGTGAGCTATGTACTTCCTTATGACTCTGGAATCCTGTCTGCTCTCAAAGGTAAAACTGAAGAAGGGTTGAAACCACTGATTCTTTTTTTTATTATTATTATTAATTTTATTGAGAAACAAATAGCAATAAGACAATTTCAAAACTAATTAATAGGACAGTTCCAATAAATAATACATTGTACATTGTTGTCTTCATAGTGATTATTCATAGAAGATGCAGACATGATATCCTGTCCAAACACTCTTAGTACAAATCTTTCTTCTCACTGAATTGAGAGAAGATACCACTGATTTTAACATGAATCACTCACACATTACTTGCAAAATATTTTGAGAAACGTTAGAAAGAATTTTTCATCAGACATTATTAAGTTTGACTCTAAGGGATTTTTCCATTCCTACAAAGACCAAGCTTTTGAGAAGCCAGCAGGAAGTGGTGAAAAGCAGATACACCTTCCTGCATTATAGGACGCATTGAGAACGTGTGGCTCTGCAGCACATTACATCTGAGAATATTAAGCAAGTACATTAATACAAGAGAAATTCGAGGAATGTTTTGTCTCACTCTTTTTCTTTTGTTTTGAAAATAGCAAGTTATTCATTCATTCAGGGATCCCTTATCAATATTCTACTTTGAAGCAAATAATTCTGGGTTCAGGGAACAAAAATAGAGGACCTTTAGCCCCACCCTCAAGAGATTTGCAGTCAACTAGGAGAGACATCCATGTCACAGCAACAGTAAGGCACAACATACTCTCAGTGGCATGGGAACCCAGGAACACACACCCAGCCCAGTCAGAGGAAGCCAGGATGGCTCACAGGATGTGTAATGCCTTCATAGGTAGTGAGGAGCTAAGGGGTGGTAGGGCTTAAGAATGAACAGGCAGAAGGAAACACACGAGGCAGAAGGTGAAAAGGGGAGAACAGTCAAAGAACTCAAGGAAGTTAGACATAGGGGGTACAGTGATTGTATGCGACAGGGTGAGAGATAAGTGCACAGCCTAAGTGGGCTAGGCCAGGCGCTCCAAGACCCTACAATTGGAATTTTGGTTTTGCATAAAGTATACAGTCTGTTTTTCTACATGTTTTGATCAAATGATTAATTACCTCTTCCCTGGTCCACCTAGTTTTCCCCAAATGTCGCTTTCCAGACTTGGGAAGGAGCCCATCGTAATCATGGTCACACATCTCAATGTCTTCATCATCCTCATCGCTGCTGTATATGCTGCGGAAACATGAATGGGCAAACGCGGGCTGAAACAAGGGGACTTACACTACTGGATTACAAAAGTCACACACAAACTCTGTAGCAAGGTTTTCAAAGGCTGTGAAGATAAAACTGCAGAAATTTGCACAGCAAGGTTGTTCTCTGTATTCTGTTGCTGTAGTACTGTAAACAGGTCCTGCTGTTATTGGTATCCACAGATACAGCAAAGGACCTGGCACTTTCCTGGGCTCTGCATGTTTCAACCTGCTGTTACTGTTAGGCCAGTGACAAGTTACACATCTGGCAGCCTTCCAACCAATCAGGGCTTAAGTTTAAAACTTAAGGTTAAGGACAAGAAAAGGAGCAAGCACCCAGCTCTTTTATATAAGTGCACACTCAAAAATCTTTGGCATGCATGACATTGTTTAAATAATATTTCCCAAACACAGTAAACAAATCAATATATTGTTTTAATGGAGTTCGTGCTCTACTTAAATTTTTAAAACTTGAGAGAAATAATATAGTGATAGTCAGCCTTTAAATATTAGAAGATTAGGAGAACCTAAGAGGAAAATATTTTAACACCTGACAGAGGATAAGACCTCAATTATCCAACTACTTTTCAGTTAACATAAATATCAAATTCTTTAAAACTCCAGGCCTGGATGACCCTACTTGTCACCATATTTATAATACTGCTTCCAGAATAACTAACTGAATACTTAGGCCTCGTCACAGACTCATACTTACTCTTTTTTTTTTTTCTGTCTCTGAATGGTGTTTAATATCTTAAAGTTACCAAAATTAAAACCTAGGGATTACCCCAGAAGAAATCTGGGTGTGTGTGTGTGGGGGGGGAGAACCCAGCACCCATTGCTGTTTTTATTTATCTTTTTTGTTTGTTTGTTTTGTTTTGGAGGAAAACCGGGATTGAACTCAGGTCCTTGCACTTGCCAGGAAAGTGCTTATTCTACTGAGCCATCTCCCCAGCTCCCCATTGCTGATTTAAAAGTTTTTTCTTTTACCTAGTTGAGTGAAACTATGCATTTTCATGAGTTTTAAAGTAACTCTATCTCTAAGGTTTATTAATCATACACTACATATGTGAATGTAATTTCAGTGTACAAGACTTTGTTATGTCCTTGTAAATTAAGCTATGAAAAATGATGCTATATTAGAAACTTCGCTAAAATTTATCACGGTAATACTGATAAAGCCATTAAACTAAAGTAAACTAAAAATAATGGCATAAACCAGGAATGGTGGCACATGCCTATAATCCTAACACTCTGGGAGGCTGAGTCAGGAGGACTACAAGTTCAAGAACAGCCTCAAAATTTAAATAAATAAGGCTAGGGATATACCTTCAGTGTGAAGGCCCTGGGGACAATCCTCAGTATAAATGAATAAAAAATATAATAATGGCATAAAACAATATTATAATGCAAATGATTGTTTTTATTTTTATTTTTGTGGCACCAGGAATTGAACTCAGGACCCTGAGCTTGACAGGTAAGCACTTATTCTACTGAGCTATCTCCCTGGCCCCAAATGATTATTTTTTAAAGAAGAGATTTACATTCATAAGCTTTTTCTTCTCAAAATAACCTACAAGTGCATGTTACAAACCACTTACATATCAAACAATCACCCAAACAACAGCCAATAAAGCCCCCATAAACTACCCACACTCTGTAATCATTTTCCATTCCATCTCTACCCTTTGAAACAAGGTTCTTTGTTGTTTTACACTATAAACAAAAGGCAGTAAAGAACTTCATTAATAACAATCACAATCCATAAGCATCTTTTGAAAGTTTAACAGAGAACTCCTGAGAAAACCCCCAAATGGAGTAGCCCCTTATGAAGCATCAAGGATACCAAGAAAACCGAAGGAATCTGCGATTGAAGACATAGACTCCACTCAAATTAACTTTTTAGGTTCGGCTAGATCTGGGGATCACATTTGTAGAACTGTGGGCGACATTTTCCATAACTAGTAATTGGGCACCTTCCTCTTAGTAACAGCTTAACCTAGCAGCAAGCGACACAAGCAGCCGCCCACAGGGGGCAGCCAACGTCAGGTGAGAAAGCCCAGGAAGAATTGGCCAGGACCAGGACTCTGGAAGCAAAGGTGTCAGGGCTCGTCCGGCCTCTACCTAACTGTGTGACTTAGACAAATCACTTCCTCTGTCTTGGGACCCTGGTTTCTCGCTTAAGCACAGGGACTTGGATTCCATCTCTAAGGTACTTTCCAGCGCGCGCAAATGCTGCTTCCACGTCTTCCGCGACTCTTCAAATTTAAGCAAAGGCACAGACGTGCAAAACCAAGGTTTTAGGGAAAACGTGGCGCGTGGCTCCTGCAAGTCCTGATGGGACCGCGAGGGCTGCAGGGTGAGTCCAGGGCTGCTGTCTACGAGCCGGCCCCGCACGGGGCTCACCTTTGAGCTGTGCATGCTATTGCCTTGCTCTGCGGCGTTCTGGTCGCCTGAGTAGCATGATTAATTTCTACTGAGGACCTGAAATAATTTTTCCTTTATCTGCACTGACAAGATCTCACACCCAACAGTCAAAGGACTTTCAAAGGCTGATTTCAGGCTTGATGCACTCGACTCCTCCACCTGCTAGACCCAGTGTGGTTACAAGAGTACAACTATGAATATTACCTTCTGTCAAGGAAACAAACCGTGCAAAGAAACGATAAAGGAAAAAAAAAAAAAAGTGCTGGGGAGGGGGTTGGGAAGCGGGGGGAGTGGGAGGAAATGCCTTGCGGCCGCTACTGTGATTCTAGAAAAGGGGTTCAGACTCATTTCGCTGACCTGGTTAATAATCCCTGCCGAGTTGACGCTTGCCCAGCAAGAAACGGCTCGGAGCCCGCAGCCGGGTTTCTCTTCCCCCTGAGCCAGGTTCAAGGCTCCCGCCCCTCCCCGCAGTCTCCTTTCGGGGCTACCTGGGAGCCGCAGGGAACCTGCGCGGTCCCGCCCCGCGGGAGCAGCAGCGACTTGGGGCGCAGAGCCTCGCCGCTCCCTCGCAGCACCTCCTCCCTCTGCTCTCCACCAAGCAGGTGACCCCAGTGCTCTCCAGCTAAGTCTCCAAGGCGAAAGGTGAAACCTTGCAAGGGGCGGCACCCCTCTTAGCACCGACAGCCCGGGGCGAGGCACAGGAGCCAATGTCCCCCGCAGCGGCCCCTGCATTTCTCTGCCGCCACACCGAGCCGAGGCGCCGCTCCCAGCCCTGCAGAACCCGGCCCTAGGGTGCTGCCGCAGAACCCACGCCCACGCTTTTTGCAACTTCCCAGCGCCTCAAGGAGATCAGTGCCCGCCCGTGCAAAAAGCAAATAAGTACGCGAAAAATCAAACAACCCGAGGACTAGCAGGCGGACGGCTTCCCCTCCAGGGACTTTCCCCCAAAGCCCCTTAGCGAGGATCGGTTTGGTTGCCTGGCCAAGGCAGCAGGAGCAGGGCGTAGGGAGGAGCAGCCGCGTCCACGTGTGCGCGCCTAGCCAGGACCTCTGGCCCAGGGTAACTGCCCGCGGCGGTGATGTGCGGTCTGCACTGCAGCGACCAGTGAGCTGCAGGCCTCGGTCCCTTTGCTCCGGGAGGCGACCACCATGGCCAGCGAGGCTGCGCCTGCACCCGCCGCTCGCAGTGAGTCCCAGCATGTCGAGCTCAGACAATCCAGGGGACAGGGCAAGCTGAACTGCCAACAACTGACAGTTCCGACGAGTATTGCCCTCGGGCTGCGCTCCTTTCCAAACGCGGGACCAAAACATAAAGGGACCCCTCGCCTGTCGTCCCGGCGAGCCTTCCCAAGTGCCGTGACAGGCGGGCGCGGGCGCGCGTGGGTGCACACGCAGTGTCTGCAGTAGAAATAAAAGCCTCCCAGAGAATAATGATTAGAACCTTCCAAACCGAGGCTTAAAACGATCTGAAAACCCTGTTCGTCCCCTAAAACCTTTTTTTCAGCCGCCTGTCAGCTGCCACGCTCCCTTGCCTCCATAAAGAATGAATGAAATTGAACTACCTGCAGCTACTAAACAGTCCGGCATTTTTTCCTGTATCTGCCATATGCTCGGCACTTCCAAGTCCAAACGTATCTGAGTGCATCCAGCAACTGGGCTGCGACTCCCCGCCCGACACCCACGGCAACAAGCCAGTCACCTGGTGGGCTCCTCGGGGCTGGTGGGCACCGCTCTGACCCCCTCCCCCACGCTGGAACAGGCAGCTTTTTCCTCCCTTAAGAGAAAGGGATCCCCTTGCAACTTGCATAACGCGCCGCAGGGCACGCTTCCTACGGTCCCGCTGCGCTTCCCGCAGAGGCTCCCATTCATCCGCGCTCCGGCGATTTCCGCGGAGCAGCCGGGGGCTCCGGGTCCAGCGGGATCTGACAGCCCGGCAGCAGATCCGGGAAGGAGTCCCCACCTGCTCGCAGGCGTCCCGCGCCCGCGCGCCCCCGCCCTCGCCGCCCGCCCGGCCCCCGTTACCTGTGCCGGGGTCTTCGGGCCATGGCGCGGCGGGCGCGGGGCTCCTCCGAGAGCCGCGGGGACCGCACCGGCCGCTGCCTCCCTCCCCGGCTGCGCCGCGGCGCTCCGCACCGCCGGGGCGAAGTTTCTCAGGAGAAAGAGGAGGAGGAGGAGGCCACGGAGGAGGAGGAGAAGGAGGAGGAGGAAACAGGTTGATATTAAAGTGTAAACTCTGTAAACAGAGATGCCATCAAACAAAGAGCTTTGGACACTCCCCCTCCCGCCAAATCTGGCGCCCCCGTAGTGCGCACGCGCCCTGGCCGCCGCCGCCGCGGTCGCCGCGCTGCAGCCCGCGGGCCGCCGGGCGCCGCTGCCGCTCGGCTCCCGCTCCCGCTCGGCTCCGCGCCCCGCGCGGCTCCTGGCGCGCCGAGGGCCCCGCGGCGGGCGGGCGGGCGCGGAGCCCGGGCCGGAGGGGTGGCCGCGCGGAGGGGCGCGGGCTGGCGCCGAGGGCCTCCCCTCTGCGGGTCGGCGCGCCCGGCTCGGCGCGTCCCGGCGCCCGGGTCGGGGACCCCGCGGTGGCACTGGATTCGGGCAGCAGGAAAGAGCCCCCCGGAGAGGGGGCGTGGGCGGGGGCGAGCGGGGCGCGTTCTCCCTCTTTCAAAGGTGCTTGGCCAGGGCTTTGAAAACATTCACCAACGTCCTGCATTCACCTAAGCCACTTCAGCGCGAGGGCCCTGGCTGTCACCCCTCGGCCGGAGGGGCCCCCGGAGCGCCCGCAGCCCCCTGCGGGTCGCCGCTCGCCGGCCCACCCGCGCCCCCGCCGCGCGCCACCCGGGCGGCGCCCGCCGCGCACCTCTGCCCCTGCGGCAGCGCTCGACCCTCCGCGCACCTGCGGGAGTGCGCGGGTCTCCCCCGCCCGCCCCGAGCCGAACGCAGGAAGTCTCCAGTCTGCAGCTAGGCTTTAAAAGTTAAGCACTGGGTGGTGACCCAGAGATCAGTGTCCACGCTTAGTGTCTTTTGGGGCTCTGTTTGTTTAACCAGGGGCTCCGGAGGCAATAGAGAGAAAAGTGCTGAATTTATAAGGATTGATGATTGGGGGAATTTTAGGGGAGTTTTAGTTTTACTTCCGTTTATAGATTGGTACCATTGGGGATTTTTTTTTTTTCATTCTTTATATACACTAGTTTATTTTTCCTTTAATCTTATAGGAGTTTGAGACTATTGCTGACTGGGTTTGTGGGTGTCCCATGTGCCCCAGCAGTTCAAACTTAGATCAGAAAGCATTTTTTCTTACTAAAAAAGCATGTTCTTACTTAAATGAGTCATAATTTTATTAAATGGTGAAGCACGCTAGGTTTCAAGACTACCTGGTGTTTGAAACTTGCTTAAAATTTGTTAATAGTTTAAATCTTTATCAAAACATGTTAGTCGCGTGGAAGGCTTTAACAGTCCTTTCTTCCTGAGAAAAAAAGTAATACGGAGAGAAAATTACTGTGAGATATTTCAGTTCACAATTCTAAAAGGCAAGTTATTTGCAATTTAAAATATTTTTAAAACTAATATTTATTTTTAGGTTCTATAATGAAATTTCTTTCTTCACATGAAAATAAAATTTACAAAATAACAATGACAAATAGGTAGAAACTTACCCCTGAAGGAGATGCATTCTGTCTTTGACATTAGTTTATGAACCCAACTGTCATGATTTCTAATGGCTGAGCCTCTTAGATAAAAGGAGAGTCTCTGAACCCCTACTAAAAAAGTTAATAGTTATTTCCCAAAATTCTTAGGAGGTGGAACTACTTCATGACTAAACTCTGTAAGAGGAAAATTACTAATTTCAATTTTTCATTCTTTCCTTTGCATATCATTTGATATGGATTGTTTTGTGAATTCATAATATTGTTGCTCCTCCCTCAAACATTTTGTAGTTTTAATTTTTTCGTCATAGAGATGACAATAATGTGTGTATGGATATACATACTCTAAAAGAATAAGCACATTTGATAATTTTATGTAGCTTGTTTTATCTTTTTAGGTAATTTGTTTGTATTGCTTCGGATAAGTACGGAAGCAAAATCAAGTGGAGTTACGAAAACTTGGATAGATGAAGATGTATTTGCAAACACATCAGAGAATGCTTATTTTAACTTTTTATACCTTTTTCCTTCTGCTTGCAATGATTAAAAATGATTAAAGTTAGATGACAGTTTTATATATTTCACCATTGTTTTTTTTTTTTTAAATCTACTGCATCAGTTATTTTGGTGGTAGTGGGAATGAGGCTAAGTTCATATACAGTCTTTCATTTGTGTTGCACTAGGCAGGAATCCAAAAGCTAGGCTAGGATAGTAGAATGCACTACGGTATGGGTTGAGTTCCATATTTTTCTGTTTCTTGTCTTTCCTTCTTAGAGACCTTTACAAGTAGTGTAAAAAACATTTTTAATTTGCAGGCTATACTCAGCCCACAGGCCATTGTTGGAAGACACTAGAACAGTAATCCCCAGTCTTCTGTGTCAGAATCATGGGGTTTACCCAGGAAAAATACACAGCCCCAGACTGTCCCTTCAGTGACTGATTTAGTGAATGTGAGGGGCCCAAGGATCTGATAGAGGTACTCAAGTACTGTTTATGGAAGAAATCTCTGGCCGCTTGTTGATCACCTTAGCTATTGTTGTATTCTTTTCCCTTTGCCAGGTGTCTTCTACCCCCTTCCTGTAGGGGTCCTCTCCAGGGAGATGGTAGCTCTTCTTTCAAGGAGAGCTGCCCAGGTGGTCCTCCACACTTCCTTTTCATCCTTCCTTTTTACCTCTCCTGAGGATTAAGACTCCCCATAACTCAAAATCTTTTAACTCCCTGGGGAAGTTGGTGCAGTGACCAGAGGTGTAGGCCAGCTTTTTCCCTCTTCCTTGACTGTCAAACATCAGCCTCATAGCTGACACTCAAAAGGCGTTCCTTGGTCACTTGTTGGTCACATCACAATTCTCCCCTCCCAAAGCAAGCACTTAAAGCATTTTGTTTGACTCTGCCCTCTGGAGGAGGGCTAAAGAAAGAAAGATGTAAAATCCTGCGTTGTGGCCTTTTTGCTTTGACCACCAAGATGTACGCATGTGGTAGATCTTTAATAATAACTGCAATCAATGATGAATGTCATCATTATACCTAAAATGCACCCAAACCACTTGATTAATTAAAAAATAGTAACTGCAATCCGCATCTTAAAATGAATGAGTATTATCAGGTGTGGTGACAGTTCAGGGTTCAGCAGTTACATGTCTGTACAGCCCACCTTTCCTACAGTACCTACTCAAGCTAGTTTGGCTCAGGCCCCTAAATGGGGAATAATTATAATAGACACACAATGGCTAAAGTGAAAATTCTTGATCATCTCAGCTAATGAAGAACAGCTGTAGCACATATAATTGACATCCATGGATTTGAGATAAACCTCACATTGGTGCTTAGTAAACTTTTTAGTACTATGATGGGTTTTGATCCCTGCCTTAGTCCAAGCTTTTTAATAAACTCTCCGTTAGATGTGGTGACCAAATATTTTTTAATCTTTAAAAGATTTCTGGATTTGACACTTCTTTTTTTTTGGCAGAAACAGGGATTGAATGCAGGTCCTTGCACTTGCCTGGGAAGCGCTTATTCCACTGAGCCATCTCCCCAGCCCCTGGATTTGATACTTCTTTGCTTACATTCTCCACATCCCCATCAACTTATACATTCCTAAGACAACCAGTCCACATCTTTGAACTGAGTCTTAAAGGTATGAGCCCTTTCATGAAAGAGGACGAACATTCCAGAGCAAGGGAAAGTGGGAGCACAGCACCCAGTTAGCAGCCACCAGGCACAGTGAACATGGAGCTGTCCAAGTTGCCTAGAACAAGGAGCACCTTGGAGAGCAGATCAATGCATGTGTGGTGGTGAGGGAGGGTGCATGTTTGCTGTATTAGCAGAGTTGTCCATTTGGAAGATTGATCTGACCATATTGTCACATAGATTGGAGTGAGAAAAGGCTGAAGAGGAAAGACCACTTAGTTATTGTGCACCAGGGAGGTAGTCCCTAAGTGAAAAGAAAAAGAGACAGATCAGAAGACCATTCAATAGGCAACGTTCCTTCAAAGCTCAGCCACTGATCTGATGGGTATCGGAGGCACCATTAATAGAAATAGGGAAGTAGGGAAGTCAAGAGGGGAAGAGAAATGTGCACTAGGAGATTCAGAAGGGAACATGTGTTAGACTCGAGTATGTGAAGTTTGTGGTTTCTTATGGAAGAGATCCGGGTTGAGTTGCTCAGCAGGTGGGAGCATTATGGGGCCAGCACCTGTGGGAGAGGGTGAACCAGGGTAGGAATGTGCTGGGACTAAGTCTTGTGAGCCAGTTGTTAGGTCTGGCTATTGAAAAAAGAATATTATACCAACTTGCAATTAAATTCGTATTTTAAAATGTTCAAAACTCATCACTTCATATTTTACCACAGTTTTCCTATTATCTATCTATGCAAGGTTTCTTGTATCTACTGTATCTCTGTGGTGGAAATACTATATAATATGTGCTGCTGTATATCTCTTTCCAAGTTTACATGTAGTAAATTAATATTAATGGCTTGAAGCTGGGCGTGGTGGTGCATGCTTGTAATCCCAGCACTCGGGAGGCTGAGGCAGGAGGATTGTTGTGAGTTCGAGACCAGCCTGAGCTACAAAGTGAGCTTAAAGCCAGCCTGAACTGCATAGCGAGACCCTGTCTCAAAAAAAAAAAAAAAAAAAAAAAAAAAAAAAAAATTAATGGCTTGAAATGTACTATAGGTAGAATAGTTACACAATATAAAATTGCAAGTTATACAAATTAAGAGATGTTTCCCCTAAAAAGTGGTTGTTTAATGTTTACTAGCACCATACTCAGTAAATGATACAGATAGGAGTTTATTTGCATGAAGGGAATAATTGTGTCCTATCATAGATTTGCTAACACACAGGTAGATATTAAGAGAACCAAAGGAAAGTTACGAAGATATTTGTGAGATGAAAAGTGGTCTGAGACTGAGGTAGAGAAGAGGTAGACCTGCCAGGGGATTTCTCAGTTTCTTTGTTTAATAGACTTTTGTAATTTGTCATCTAATTTTAGAAGATGGTCATTTACTTCAATATTTATTAGCCAATGGCTTTAAAGCATTTTTAAAAATGTGTTTAGGGTCTCACTCCACAGCTTGGACTCATAGTGATCCTCCTGTTTTCAGCCTCCCAAGTACTAGGATTACAGATGCATGCCAACAAGCTCAGTTTCAGTTGCTGTCTCAGCATGCCCCAGGTATGGGCCAGCACAGCAGGCTGGGGATCAAACTCCCAGCCCCTGCATCTGCCTCAGCAGGCACTTTAATCCACTGAGCTATCTGGCTGGTCCTTGAGCATTTTTGACTGTGAATTATAATAATAAATACATGTCCCATCTCAACAAGCAAGTGTATACTTGCACACACACACACACACACACACACACACACACACACTTCACAAAACAATGCTTACATTTTACCTCCAACCATCCATTTTTTGTTTTGTTTTGACAGAGACTTGCTATGCAGTTCAGGCTGGCCTTGAATGCACTAGGGAATCCAGGCTGGCCTTGAGCTCACTGTGATCCTTCTGTCTCAGCCTCCCAAATGCTTTGACTACAGGCATGCACCACTATACCTGGCCAATCCTGCAACCTTATGCATTCTATACAATCCCATTCATTCTGGGTCGAAGTCCTAAACTGTTTTTATGCCCTGTGTACAGGCAGTGAAGCAGTATTTGGCCAGCTGCTGCAGAAGATATAGGCCCTGCCTCCTCCTTTAGGAAATCTGCCTTATGAAATCATTAAGTCTCTCCCAAGGTTTTTTTCAAGACATTGAGGGGAAGTCCTTAAAATCAGTTTAAAAAATTAATTTCTCTTCCCTCTCTCCTCACAACTGATCTTGGTCAATGCCTCTTCTTTCTGTTTACTTTCCTCACATATGTTGTAAAATGTAAAGTAGCAACTTGCAAAGCTAGTCAACAAAATTCAAGCTTTTATTTATAGAAGTGCAAATAGAAACAACAACAAAAAAAATCATGAATAACATTTAGGGGCTTATTAGAATAACAAAATGACTAGATGTCTACATCACTTTCATCAGATGAATGGGCAGACCAGGATTTCTCCCAGCCTCCTATTTCAAATCTTCAGAACTTCAGAAAGTGGAAGATGCTGTAAAAATCTCTAGCGTTTGGTTTCCCAAAATACGCAGGTTCCCATTTTAGCTTTGGGTACCTGACAGTGTTTCCTTATTTCCTCCTTCCAATGATAAACATGTGTAGGATGTTTACTGTCAGGCCCCGGATTGACATGGACCTGTGGAAAGACAAAAAGGGACTCTTTGCACACAATTTCTCCTCACACTAGGCCTCTTTTCCAGCCTGTTGTCCCTGCCTTCTTCTGGGTTACCATTATCTCACTCTGAACTACAGTAATAGCTCCCTAATTAATTTTCCACCCTGTGGCTCCTCTCTCCCCCATCCGTGTTACATCTCACTGCGGCATGAATCTCATTATAACCACTTTGGGCTATTTAGTCATCTGTGTAAAGACCCATAACTGGCTCCCTAATGTCGTCA
>PVKA01004765.1:0-95905 GCA_004027165.1 Ctenomys sociabilis | reverse complement strand
CACTAGGTAAATAATTATTGAATCTGTGAAATAATTCAGCCACATAAATACCTGTAAATATAATATCATGTATGCACCTTGTACAATACCAAAACATTATGAAAACAGTTTGCAATGTATTATTTCATCGACTCTGTATGGTTATGGTGTTTTGAAACTGTCTGATTGACATTTGTATTTCAATAAAATAAAAATAAATGGAAAAAAAAAAAGTGAGACAAGTGGTGAGCTTCCTGTTTCTATGTGAGGATAAAGACTGCTTTCTTTGTGACAGGCCTTTTGGTGATTGCATGTCTTACCATACCTGATAAGGCAAATCTTGGGAGGTTTTAAAGCAGTAGGAACCTGTGCGGTGGTTACGTGGAAACATAGGAGGTACTGTGGGATTTCAGAGGGCAAGGAGACTTTGCCTGAACCTTGTGTTTAGCTGTCACTCCTTCTGGGCTTCTTTTCTTAGGAATCACAGGAGCTGGTCATGTGCAGAATACACCAGTAGCTGGCTTTACGGGACTCAAGCGATGATATGGTGTACATGGCACAGGGAGGAAGTACAAGCATCAAGACATCAAGAAAAGTTGATGCAGCCTGAGAAGTGCAGGGCTATTAGGAAAGTTTGCAGAGGAAATGACGCTTAGGCTGTGGGCGGGGAATCACTTACTTAGAAGCTGGAAAGGTGGATGGGGCGTGGCTGTGTCCTCGGATAGGGACAGGGAATGATCTCATTCCCTGCTCTACCACATCCCTTCACTTCTTACCTCTTCCAGGCTTTCCCATTATGCAACACTGCAAATATGCAGCCACTCATGTGAGGTTGCATGTAAGCTGACACAGCCTGTTCAGGGACCAGACAGTTGAGGCCATGGAAATAGCATAGCATCAATGATACAGGAGAGAGCAAGGGGCTTGGAAGTCACGTTTAAGTTTAGGATTGGGTCATGGGGACATCTACAGTGGTAAAGGGTTCCTAGTAGTGGGTAACGTTTTCTCCTAGAAACCGTGACTCTTACTGTTTGAGGAACAAATGGCAGCTGGAAGACCAAGAAAGAAGGCAGCGTGATGACCCAATGGACGGGAAGTAAGACCTGGAATGGCAGCCAGGGAAACAGAGTGGAGGGACCTAAGAGACAGACGCAGGGATAGGAAGCAGGCAGGCCGAGCTTCCTTGGGAAGGCTGAGGAAGCCCCAGCAGAACCCAGCCTCTGGTTCATTTCCTAATACAGTTTTGAGGTCTGCAGCCCCACACACTCACTGAGGAATGATCCACAGAGAGAGAAGAATCCACATTTAGGGCAGGGGAGGCAGAGGTGAGTGGGTGAATGTGAGAGTTGTGCAGGAGGGTGCACCATACTGGAGGTGGGGCCAGGCCTCCTCTGGGCGCAGCCCGCACCCTCCTTGTCACCAGGGCCCTCTCCCCTCTTGCTCTGCTCCTACCTGGCCCTTGTTAGTGTTTCTCCCTTTTTGGTTTCTGACCAGTAACAAGTTAATCACGCAAAACATCAAGAGGATACTGAGACCTGGTGGCCGTGTCAGCCTACATTGAGAGGTGATGACATCCGTGAAAAGGGAGGCAACTTTCGTGCTCCTTCCCAGATGAGGAACTTGAGGGCTGGCTTACTGAAGAGCATCTACTTGATGGGCAAAAGCTGTGAGATGGGGACGCTTTTACGTGCACATCAAGTTTAGGACTTGTGTCGCGCAGTGCTCCAGTGGTCTAGACCAGAGGTTGGTGGGCTGCAGTCCCAGGCCAGCTCTGGTGGTCATCCGACTTCCTAATGCAGTTTTCTTGTCTGCAGCCAGGCACATTTGGTTCACCTATAACTGTCTTTATTCTACAGTGGTGGAGCTGAACAGTTACAATAATGACTATATTGTCAGCCTGACCTGAAATGTTTCCTTCTGGGGCTTTTACAGAACAAAGGTTACCGACCTTGGTTCTAAAAAAAAATACCTTTCTTCTCTTTTCTAATAATTGGAATCTCTGAGTCTGGAAGAACCACCTGTCACGGACCAGGTTATTGTATATGATACTGCAATCTGCTGCCCCATCCTTAATTCAAACCCAGCGTGGACTGAAATAGAACTGGTTAGTAGCTACCAGGCTTGATTTCTATTGGGCATCAGAAATCCCACAGGCAGGTTCCTTTCCTTCCAACTCAATCCTGCACAACAGAGATTATTATCACCATTTTGCAGGTGAAGAAGCAGAGGCTAAAAAATGTGAGGGAACTCGCTGGAGATGACAGAGCTAGAAAGTAGAGCAGCCAGTGCACATCAGGGTCGGCCTCTCTCTCTTAGGGCTGGATACTTTTCCTTCTAACCCATTGGCCTGGGGGCAAATTCCACCTGTGGGCTCAGGCTGGGGTCAGTAAACCATGTGCCACTGCTAACAAAGTGGGTCATCCACCTCGATGCCCTTCCACCTCCACTTCCTCCCCATCCAAGCATTTCAACCACACTGTCTACAGCTGTGGTTGCCATGGCTTTAATTAAAGAATAGACAATGTCCTTCCACTTTCCTTTTATAGGGCAACTATCAAGGGACCAGAGATTTGAATTCCAAAGAAGCTAGCAACTTGCTGTGGTGTTAACAGAGTCCTGTTTGGGGGATGGGGTTTTCAGCATCCTTCAAGGGCAAGTTCAAAAGATCTGGATGTGATTCTATGTGGGAAATCATTTAAAAGAAAAGAGAGAGAGAGAGAGAGAGAGAAAACTTTGGATTGGCTAATGCAATGATGGATGTGTAAAGACTTTTCAGGTTTTAGAGCTCTGAGAGTTATTCATTGTTTCATACTGAGAGGAAAGAGGTCAGTCAGACTATGTTTGGAGAATTAAGCCATAGAATACGATGAGAATTTAAAGGTGAAAGAGGGCACAGTGTGTACAGAGAATAAAAGCGTGCAGTGCAGCGGGAGTACAAAACACAGGTGGGGAGCAGACAGGAAGGAGGCACAAGGTGTCGCGTCTGCATTTACACAGGGCAAAGAAACAAAAACATTAAATGCCTGGGGTGTACAAGATTGTCTGCCTACCTGACATCACTGTGCATGCACCAGCAAGTCAGTGAGGTAACAGCCCTCACTTCTAAAACATGACAACCTGTAATGTATCACAAAATTATAATAGTATAACATGAAAAATGCTGATACAGGCTAGGTAGTTAATCTGTACCAAACAACAGCCAAGTTATTGAAAAATACAATAGTTCCCCTCACGGTTAGTTGTTGGGGATTGATTCCAGGACTCCCCAGAGATACAGAACATGTGAGTGCTCAGGTCCCATAGCTGCAGCTGCAGCTGCACTGTACTGAGATACAAGTTTTTAGGTAGTACTGGGGATTGAATCCAAGGCTTTCACCTAAGCCCCTTTAAATGTATATGGATTTACTTATTTTTGAGACCAGTTCTTGTCTCAACTAAGTCCTTAAGTTGTCTGGGCTGGGCTTAAATTTATGATCCTCCTGCCTCAGCCTCCCTGAGATCTGGGATTACAGGTATGTACAGCTCTGTCTGTCAGTTTTTGCATATAATTTATGCATAGCCCCTGGTACATGTTAAACCATATGAGACAGTAAGCATAATAGCTACTACTGTATTGTCTGGAGAATAATCACAATTTTTCTTTCTTCTTTTTAATATATTCAAGACAGGGTCTACAGGGCCTCACGATGTATATCAGACTCATAGCGATCCTCCTGCTTTCAACTCTCAAGCTCTAGGAATGTAGGCACGTACCACCACACCCAGTGTCAATTGCCATCTCCGTGCACCCTGAGGGTGGGACGGGCAGAGCATGGCCAGCCACTGTGCTCTGGCTCAGTGGGCACTTTAGTTCACTGAGCTATCTGGCTGGCCCTAATCATCACAATTTTTAAAGCCTGCACAAGTTCAGTACAAGTACAATTTTTCAAAAAAGTATTGGTGGTTTTGAAAGAGTGGTTAGAGGAATCCTCAAATGTGGAATTCATGAACACAGAGTCAACTATGTCTTCAGATAGAACTCACTCAAGACCCTGGAGCCAGATCTCTCTTTTGAGCTCAGGTTGGCTAAGTGGTTGAAAGACATCAACAGAACACTTTGAGACATGGAAAAATTGTATGAAATTCACTTTTAGTGTGAGGCTATCAGAATACAGACATGCCTCTTCATTTGCCTGTCGTCTACGGCTGCTTCGGCCTTGTAACAGTAGAAACGGGGATTTGGAGAACTGATCATAAAGCTCATAAGTGGAAAATGTTACCCTTTTACAGGAAGACTCTAGCCATGGGGGGCAGGAAGGCACTGTTCTTAGATCCGCATTACACTGGAGAAACGTAATGTCAGTGCCTCTCTCATTAAGTCTGCATAGCTATAATGGAGTAGAGCTGTAGACTAGTGCTCTAATTCCAGATGCTGCAAGGCTAAGTGAAAGCCCACTCCAGCTCTTACCAGCTAGTCCCCCAGGACTGTGTTCTCAGGAAGTATGAACTCTCCAGCAATTCAGTGACAAAATAGGTCAGGAAATAAATGGCCTTCCTCGGAGAAATGCATCACGCAGAGCTCACCAGAGGGCAAGCCACAAGCAACAAAGAGGGTCTGGAAACAAAGTAGGTGAGCCACTTGTAACAAAATCATTTGAAAAAGCTAGATGTAATGTTTGCAATCTAATCAAAACAGGGCAACTCTGTAAAAGTCACTGTAGTTGAAGGTATAGTTTTACAAAGACACCAAATGGAGTTTTCAGAAATATAAACTGGGGAAAAACCTTGAAGAAATAGTTTGGCAATAGTTTTAAATTCTCTCCTTACTCTAAATGAACTTCACTCTACTCCTAGCAATCTATTTTGTGTAAGTCATTAGATGTGTAAAAAGGATCAACATTTGTGTGCATTAAGGTCTACTTTAATAAATGACTCCTCCAACATTTGGCAAATAGCCAAGTATATTGTGGCACATCTCGCAATTTAGACATTGTGGCCATTTGTAAGAATTGTTTTTGAGGAACACTTAATATGTGAATTTTATTCCGAGCCAGATCAGAAGCCTTGAAGAGATCCAGTGGAGAAGGAGCATGTTTAGACTTAACATTTCAAAAAACTCTGTTTCTTCCAGGTGGAGAATACATTGGACAAAGGGCAAAATTATCATGAGGATGCTATTGGATGTTTAGGCAGGATGCAGTGCCAGGAGTGGTGTCATGCAGAAAGGAGAGGCCGTATGCCTAAGGGTAGAGAAGCAAGGTTTCCTGAGTATCTGTGGACATAAGCAATGAGAGCAGAAGCCCAGGAGGACACCCAGAATCAGACCCAAGTGCGCAGAAGAATGAGTCAGAGACTTGCTGATGAAGGAAAATTGACATTGGAGAAAACAAAGGGGAAGAGGGGCTCTCACATTCATTAAGTTGGAACTTTTGCTACGTCACTTTTACGGGACATCATCACTTAGAGCACATCGACGTCTACTAATACATGCAAGTTCTTTAAAGACCACCCATGGATAGTTTCTTAAAATGACTAAGTTTTCTCATTAAACTTTCTTATGAAATTGTAAAGTATCACATTCATTTCTTAAAATTTGGGAAGTGTATGAGACTATACAAAGAAAAATGAAACTGCTTTAAATTTGCCACCTCCTGTATATAACCAGTTACTTCGTGCCTTGGCTTGATGCATGCCATCCACAGTAGGTTTTCAGAAGGCAGTCCTTAAAGTCACCCAAGCACTCCCATAGGGCAGCATTCCCTTGTTATCATGAACTTTAAAGGTCTAGCATCTTTTCTGGCATCTCAAGCAGGGCACATGTCCCATCCTCAAATTAAAATTTTAGTTTTCAGCTGCTATATGATTTTGTGTTCTAGCAGAAGCTTCTCCAGATGTGGTGTTAGAAAGCAGCTAAGCAGCTTAGCACCTCCAAGTCCCATAATACTACTATCCAAGATGTCTACGAGGGGGAATCAAAAATAGGCTCACAGGCAAATGAACCAGGAGCTCATGAAGGGTCCTCTGAGGTCTTGAAAAATCTAGTGTTGGCTAAAATATCAGTAGTGATAGAGGACTCATAGGAAATCATTTAACTATAGTTCAGAGTAATCTAAAGGCACATTCTCAAGAACAGAGGGGACAATATTGTGGAGTATGTTACTCAGCTTGTCCTCACTGTGACAAAACACCAAGAACAACTAAAGGAGGAGAGGTTTATTGTTTCTTGGAGATTTAGTCCTTAGAACACAATGAAGGGAGTCTACAGAAAAGGAGAAAATGAGAGAGAGAGACAGAGACAGAGACAGAGACATACAGGACAGACACAAACAACAGAAAGACAGACAGACTCATGAGTAGACACAGCCCCACAGTACCCCCTCTGACTCACTGCTTTCACCTAGTCCCCACTTCCTAAGTTTCCAACACCTCCCAAGGATGCAATCAAGCTGTGAATCCATCTATGCATTTATCAACTGATAAAATTATGGCCCTCCAGATCGGACTGCGTCCAAATTCCATCGGCTGACATCTATGCCTTCAACACATGGCCTTTGGGGGCCCTTTTTGCAGGCAAACCATAATCTTAAGAACACATAAATTCCAAATTCTTTAAGTCATTCCAAATTCTTAACAGCCAATGTACTAAGAGCCTCAGCCATGGTTATGGCTAGGGAAAGAGCTGGAGTGTGAGTCTGACCCAGCCCTTATTCACATGCCACCTCATATGTGTCATTCTGAGGAAACACACAGATGCCTTCTTTCTCTGATTTGCAAAGATGAAAGAGCTGTTCACTAAGTGGTTATCCCTGGGCCAGTTTGGCCTGGCGTTCAGAGGCAGGGACTATGTGGTTACACAGTGTGGGGCTGTGCTCTGCCAATTAGTAGCGAGTATCCCATAAGTATTTATCAATTCCTTCACTGAGAGAATGAAAATAATAAAAGCCCATAAAATTACTTTGTTCTATCATGATTTAGATCTAAAATATCCCCTGAAAATTTCATGTGGTCTGACACAGGGTTTCAGAAAAGGAATTAGAACATAGATTAACTGCCTGCTGCTGAGGGTGTGGCCTGCCCAAAGATGCCACTGGGAGAATGACCTGGAGGGAATTTTTTCTTATCCCCAACTCTTCCCTTCTCTATCCACTTTCTGGCTGCCAGGAGGGCCCTGTTGTGTTCTGCTGGTCTCTTCTGCCATGACATTTCTGTCTTGGAATGGAAGCACGGTCAGAATCCTCTTAGGCCATGAGTCAAGATAAGGCTCTCTTGCTTTACACTGTGGGTGCCAGGTACTTACCTCCACAATAGGGAAGTGACCAACAAGGCTTTAGGGTCTCTTGCATGGGGGTGCAGGTCACTGGCAAAGTATTTAAGGCTAGTGTAATCACACCATTTTCAGATGAGGAGGCAGAAATGGACAGCATTAGAGGGCATGTCCCCAGTCACGAGGTGCTAGTTCATCAGTATAAATCCTGAGTTTTAGGATTATTTTATAGGAGCCAGACATCACTGAGACTGGGGAGCAAAGGATGGCACTATCTTCATGGATTTTTCTTGCAGAATGGTCTCAGAGGACAAATAGTTAAGCATCTTGACTGGATTTTCTTCAGCCAGACTATAACAACCAGGAAACATTCTGTTTTCTGAACTTCCCTATTGGCTTTCGAGTCTTACAGCTTAGCCTCTCCATTCTAGGCAATACCTTTATTCCTACAGCAAACCTCACCTTAAAACTCTTTTCTGATTCTCACTTCAGAGTGGATGAATACCAAACTCCCGTCAAGTCCGGCAGTAACCCAATTTTCCGACCTTCAAGTTTCCTGCCTTAGAGCTGCAATCAACAACTATTAATCTCTGGGCACATCCAGGGCCTTGTAGCTGACCATACAATAACAATCATCTTTGACTCTGTGCTCTTTATATTTTAAGTGAACAGCCAACCCCCAGTGCAAAGGAAGGGCTTTGAAGAGGGACCTAATGATAAGTCATCTGTTCCTAGTTATCTCTTTAATGACACTGAGTATCAAACATTGCATATTTTGATTCATGCGATGAAGCTGAATACTTGCTGAAAGTGCTTAATAGTAGTGACAGTAACAGCTAAGAGTTGCTCAGTGTGAGCTACATCACGGATACACTTCTAAAGATATTATGTGAACAACTCCTCTAATTCTCACCATGGTTGGCAGCTTCTGAGGGCTCCCAAATATTTCTCTGCCCCCATTTCTGGCACTCACCCCAACGTAATTCCCTCCCCTTGTGTGTGGGTTGCACTTAAGACTTTTAATGAATACAATATGCAAAAATGAGGCTGCAAAAGTCTGAGATTTCTGTCTTTCTGATGCTCTCTCTCTTGACTTCTTCCTCTTTCCCTTTGCTAAATGAAGCTGGCGTGCTATAAGCTGCCCCATGCACAGGTCCACAGCAAAAGGAAACATGAGGAAAAGCTTGTAGCCAACGCTTGGAAGTAACTGAGACCTCCCATCCAACAGCTTTCTAGGAACTGGATCTTGACAACAACCTCATGAATAAGCTTAGAAGCTGACCTCGTCATGCCTTAAAATCACAGTGCGGGTCAACACCTTTACTTCAATCTTGAGAGAGGCTGAGAACCAGAAAGAAGCTGGGGATGATAAATGATGTTGTTTCCAGATAGCAAGATTTAGGGAAATTTGACCCACAGAAATAAACAGCCAATACAATCATCTCTAATACAGTCACAGGTAGCCAATGCAACTACTTGTTCCATGGCGCAGACAATCAGTACAATCACTTTTACCATCCCATTATATAGGTAAGAAAACTAAGGTCTAAAATAGTTCAATAGTGTCATGCAACTCCTAGAGCTAAGTGAGCAGCAGAATTAAGATTTGAATACAGGGAGGCTCTGGCTCAAGAAACTTCACTCTGAACTACTCATGCTGAAACACAGGATAGAGGATAGATAGGTGGTGGGATGCATGAATGAATGCATAATGTGTGAATAGATACATACATGTACATACATATGGATTCAGGCATGGAGGAATGAATGGGTGGATGGATGGGAGGATGGGAGGATGGATGGATGGATGGATGGATGGATGGATGGATGGATGGATGGATGGAATGTGTTCATGATGATAAGCATAAAACTATATTTAGCCATGAACTTCTCCAACACATAATTCATGTACAAAAATGATTTTTCAGAGGCTAAACCTCTCCCTTCATTTTAAAATAATATTTAGTGAGCACTTACTATGTTCCACGTCATGTGTGGAAATCATGTTTGATTTCCACAACAGTTAGTTCATTTTACAAAGGCAAGCAGACTTAAACAGGTACTATTCCCTGCTGATTCACAGACTTTGGGATCTGAGGCTTCATGCTCCAAAAGCCATTTGTTTTTCCCTATCCCACCATTAATACCTGCTGAGTGAATGCCTGGGGAATGGAGGTGTCTTTATTTATTTATTTGGCACAGGGTCTTGCTATGCAGCTCAGACTCATAGTGATCCTCCTGGTTTTGGTTGCCGGTAAGACGTGTTACTGGGGATCGAACCCGGGTCCTTGTGCTTGCCAAGCAGGTGCTTAGAACACCGCACTATCTTCCCAGCACCATGTGCAAGATGAGCATGTTTCATCCTGTTTTGCTGGTGAATTAAGGCCATGCCCATCTATTTGTCCAGATAAACATTCAGTCCACAAAACTGACTGTGGCAGGCACTGTCCTAGAGATCAAGAGCATTTAAATTAGTTCCCCTGAGTATGCTCATTTGGGATGGAGCTTTGTTCCCAAGGAAGCTTGACACAGGTGCCTGAAATCATGACATGTGACCCAGGCAGAGGGCCTGCAGAATAATCAGCTCCTTTTCCCAGCTCCTGGATGATGTGAAATGGGACCATCTGCTCTGCATCAGCACATGACGAGCTCAAGCTCAAGTTTGTGCTGTGGCAAACCCTTCATCTTCCCTCAGGAAAGATGGAAGGAGACACAGAACGGTGGCGTCAGCAACCCACCAGCCTCGGACACTCTTATGCCTCATTCTACATTGATGCAAGCTGCAGAGAGGGCAGAAAATCAACACACAGAGAAGCCCAGGGACTTGGCCCTGGTCATAGCTAGGAAGAAGAGGAGCGGAAACTGATATAAAAGAATGTTTAGTACACAGCCTAGACTTATCATCTCAACCTTGGAAAATCCCCTAAGGACTTTCCAAAGCACTTTTACATACATGAACACAAACATGTGTGTATGCACACATGCACACCCTCTCTCTCTCTCTCACACTTCAGACCAGGCCTCCACCTCCATCAATGCTGCATGAAATGTGACTAAAATACACAGTGAATGTTTAAATAATAAAAAAAGATAGTAAAAGTCACACTGGCATTTATCCCATTCAAAACTCTCCTTACCTTGAACACATTTATCCACTTCCTCTTACCCATTTATGAAGCACTTCTGGAACACTACATTCATGAGTGTCATTACACAGTGTGAATAAAAAAAATACATGACAATTGCTGCTGCCAAGGGTCATCTAATGGAAAAGCAGGCTTGTAAAACTATTAGTGTGTCCCCTACAGACCTTATCCATTGCATGCCATCAAGGGACTTCTGTCTCTTCCTTCAAGTCAAAGGAACCCTGGAAGGCAGATATTTTGAATTGATTCAGGATCCACATAGCCATGGCTGCACAAGTGAAGTCACTCACAAGCAGGACTTTCCAGAAAGTTGAAAGAATGAAGAGGCAAGCGTGTTTAACACAAGACAGAATATTTTGAGTAAGATTCCTGAGAATGTCTTTTATTATAATATATTTTTTAAAGAGTTAGATGTTTACTATCTATTTTAAACATACTATGTACAGTTTGATTGCTAAGGACTCCACGTGTACAAAGGACAGAGCTATTCTTAAAATCATTAAGTGGGAATCCTTTTGTGGCCACTATCTGATAAAACACCATTTCAAGAAATAAGGTGCCTATTGCAGACAGAACACCACATCAAAATTTGTTCTAAAGACTTTGGGCATGGGGGCAGCAATACCACATCAGTATTCGGTCACTCAAGTATTGGTCTGATGCAGTGTGGATGTGTAGCGAACAGGAGTGGGGGTAACTACCAGTAGGAACAATACAGCCTCTACCGATGGTTACTAACCATTTGATGAGCATCTCACCTAGATTATCCCAGTACATCGTAATAGCAAACCCATTTGATGGTTGGTAAAGAGGAATACAAGAGCCAGAGGGGTATAGTACTCGTCCAGTGACACAGAACCATCAAGGCACAAAATCAGGACCTGTGTCCACATAATATAAATCTAGAATCTACAGTTTGAAATACCGTGCTAGGCTACTTATTCACATGAACACAGGAAGGAGGGCGAGTGTATTAAAGCATGGATAAAATGATAATTGGCACCTATCACTCAACCTCCGTGTCAGAGAGAGTAAGAGACATGTGTGTAGGTGCGGGGGACATGAACATCACCACAGGAACACGCACTATTCGTCCACAGCTAGCTGCCATGCAGATGTTAGGGCAGATTTCTGCATGCAAAAGCTGGCACTCTGCCGGTCACAAAGCACGCATCTGCAGGCTGCTGCTGCTTACACACTGCCTGTGTGCAGTCTAGTCCTAGCAACAGCAGCTCTTAGGCAGGTCCTCAGCGCCATATGCAATTCCCTATCTGCTTTATTCTGAGAGGAAGCATTCCTTCCAACTCCGAGTTAAAGTTGGCCCCATTCAGCATCTATCCTCTCTTCTCCCCTCCTCCATCCTCTCCTCTCCTCCCTTTTCCTCCCCTCCACCTCCCTTCTCCTCCCCTGTCTTCTCCTCTCCTCAAAGCCTCCCACTTCAATAATCACCAAAAGATTAATCCTCTTCCCCCATGACAGTCTGTACAAATTCTGACCATCAGGATGATTTCTGAGCTGACATAAATCTTATAACAACTAATGACTGTGATGGACGGATGGAGAACACAGTCACAGGCAGATTGAAGCCGCTGAGGTCACTGCTTTTAGGGCCACTCTGTGCCCTAACTCATGGCAGATATACAGGCTCTCAGCTCACATGTGCCTGCTCCCTTTTCAAGTGCCCCAAATTCACTGTCCTCCCTTCTTTCTTGAGTCCATGAGGTTACTGTCAGATTGATCTACAAGAATTAAAGCCAACCCCTCCTAGCCTTAGAATGTGTACAGGGAATGATCTAAAATATCTTCCCCTAAATCTGGTAAATATCTTACTCTGTGAGACAGGACATGTGGGCAAAACTGTTATGCTTTCATTTCTCAGCTCCTAATTTTTCTAAGAGAACACTATATGATTTATATAGTAACAAGCAAAGCAAACTAGTTTGAATTTCTTAATTTATTAATTAATTATTTTTTGTGTATTTAGTACAGGATCTTACTACACAGATCAGACTTGTGGTGATTTTCCTGTTTTCAGTCTCCTAAACACTGGGATTACAGTGCCCAGTCTCAATCACAGTGTCAGCAAGCCCGGGGGACAGGGCCGGGATGGTACACCAGGGATCAAAGCCTGGTTCCCAATTCTGCCTATGCAGATGATAGCATTATCGGGCTAGTCTGATTTTCTGAATTTAAAATAAGAACTACAACATGCATCTCTTTCTCTGGGCCAGTGAGCTGCCAGAATTCACATTGTTCCAAAATCACGGGGAGCATTTGTCCCAACCCCCAGAATTGCTCTAACTGTAGATCTTGGATGGGATCCTCATAGTTCTGTTTCTCACAGGCTTTTTTTTTTTTTTGCAGAACTATGAATTGAACTCAGCCCTTGTGCTTACCAGCGAAGCACTCATTCCACTGAGCCATCTCCCCAGTCCTTTGTTTCTAACAGGCTTGCAGGTAACTCTGATGCTGGAGGTTTCAGTTCCATGTCCTACAAACCACTGCTCCGGAACATTCTGAACCTACTGCCAAAGTGATGGCAAGCATTTCCTGCCTCTAATATCTGCCCAGCTGCTTCATCTCTGGGGCCCTTTCCAAGCTCTTCTTCTGCAGAGCTTCAGGACCTGTGCTCCAGGTACAGGCCCCATCTGCAGCACTCATGTTCTCGTTCAGGTAAGAATGGGTGAGGAAGTGTCACCAAAGTCTTCCTACCACCAGTCTATTTGTCTCCCCAGGCTTGGCCTGGGCGAGTGACACAGAGCTCATCTCAGCCCATGTAACTCAGTGCAGTTTTCAGATGCCATCACCTTGTCTACTTCTCCATCCAAGGACAATCTGCCCCAGCCTCTGGCCAATGCCAGCAGAAGTTCATGCTATCCATGAAGGACAAGGAATCCAGTGGCAGGTCACAGAGTATCTCACCTCACTTCAGATCATAGGCTGAGGCTGTGAATACTAGGCTATGTCTTCCAAAGAGGAGAGTAGGCTTGATGCTCACTGGGTACAGCCCGTTTGTTTGGGTTTTCCAGGAGTAAAAAAGATGGTTTCCTGAGTTTGTTATGGAGATATCTCCGTGCTGCTCCCCAGCAGCCTCCTCATACAGATGAGCTGCAGCATCACCACATACTGAGGAGTAGATGTGTAGAACAGTGTAGGCACTGATGTCAGAATGACACAAGTTCAACATGCTCAGCTCTACTGTTGTTCAGCCATGTGTAATTACACCTGTCTTTTAACCTTTGTAGGTTAGTTGGGTCATCTATGAAGGGGGTTTACTGATCATGCTGTTGTGATGAATTATTATGACAATTACACAAGAGTTTACATATAACACATTTAGAATAATGTCACGGCACATGGGAGGCACTCAAATGTTAGACGCTATTTTCAAGGCAGAAACACAATGTCACATTACATGATGTTTACATTTTGTGAAGAGCTCTGTGTGTAAAAAGGGTATGGTGTTGCCATCCAATGTAAGTATGCTCTTCAGATAAAATGCCTTACGTGAGGAAAGATAAATGGGCGTGGCATGAAGTGTAAGGTGACAATTTTTCAAATAAGATGTAAGTCCCAGACATAATCAAAATGAAAGGGGCTGACCAGGATGAATTTTGTAGAAGACAAAGACAGAGACCATGGTAAGAGTCTACTACCCAGAGAAGGAAATGTTCAGAGCCTAAAGACTCAATAACTCAAGCTAAGATTTCACATGGCCCCGGTTCTCTTGCCTGCTGTGTAAAGGAAAGACTACCCCAGTATCAGCAGAGCCCTCTGTGCTCATGGTCCTACTAGGAATCCTGGAGGCCAAAGCCAATGTAGCTCTGCCTGCAGCTCTCCTGAAAGGAATCAGCCTTCCAGCAACTGCATGGTAGAAATCCTCTTCCTCACTTTCTCTTGACTCCTCACTTTTCTACAGTGAAGACTTGATTCACCTCACCAGCGCTGAGCTCATCACTTTCATTTGTCAGTTATCATGTTCCTGGGAGCCTGTGAACATCTTTAGAATAGAGACTAATCTAATCATTTTCACACAAGTATGATTTAGCCTATTGCTAGGGATATAGTACGTGTTTGCTAAGTATTTGTGGAATAGGTAAAGATCAATTGTTAAGCAACTATAGAAGTGGTTATTACTTGGCTATACACTTCACATACTTAAATAGATGATCACATAAGTAAATATACCTAGACACGTACATTATATAGTCATTATAACATTACAAGAGAATGTTTACTTAAATAATGTGTAGGCTAACATTAAAAAATGTTATGTTATGACAGAAATGTCTATGTCTGGGCTGGGATTCACAACCAAATATCCAAGATGCATTACATTGATTAACTATCCTTCATTGAGTGGCAGGACTCATAAGGATTAAAAACACAAGCTTCAGACTCACCTTTTGCAGGATCGAAATTTGGGGCTGCCATTTCCTAGCTGTGGGATTAGGGGTAGGTATTTAAATATGTATGCTTCAGTTTCCTTTCTTATAAAATGTGAAAAACAACAGGATCGATATGATCAGATTGCCATGAGCATTACTTAAGTTGAAATCAAGCATTGTCATATGGCAAGTATTCAATAGTATAGACATTTCTGTAAGTAAATTGAGGCCCAAAGTTTTGAAATTTTCCTTAATTTTGTTATGTTGAATAGGTGTATTCTCAAGAATGCTAAGGGAAGGGTTGGCCAGATGACTCGGCAGACTACAGTACCTGCTTAGGCAGGTGCAGGGACTAGGGTTCGATCCTGAGTGCCATACTGGCCCTGCCCCTGGGAAGACTGAGATGTCAACTGAGACTGGGCATGGTGGTGCATACCTGTAATCCCAGGGCTTGGGAGGCTGAAAACAGAAGGATCACTATGAGTGATCTGTGTAGTGAGACCCTGTAGACCCTGTACTAAATATATTTTTAAAAAATGCTAAAGGATCCTGGCAAAGTAAAAACATCAAGTCACCTGTCCAGCACGAAGCCTCCCACCCTGAGCTGGGGGCTTTCCAGGAAGGCTGCACTGATCCCAGCTGAAATACCTCCATGCCTGTAAAGAACAAAGATATAGAGCTAAATTGGAAGGACATCTGCTTCCAGCATCACAGATTCAATTCTTTGATGATTTTGAGGATAAAACATTGATGAAGACCCTCTGGGAGTACATGCTGTAATGTCAAAATCATTGAGGATATTTGCTCTGTCTAGAAGTGGGAAATTTATAAGCCCAGAAGAGAATGAAAACAGCCCTGGCCTTCCAGAAGGGCAACTTTGAAGTCTAATTATGCCAATAACTGGTAGGGATTTCTTTTTTCACAATAGAGTGAGACCATTTCCAAATTTCAGGGTTACTCATGCCACGACTAGCCATGGTGGCAGAGTTCTAGAAAGACAGGCTGAGACACCAAAGAAAGTGGAAGCAGAAAAGTTAAAAATTGGAAGGTAAGACGAATTACTATAGACCTGAACACTGAAACCTCAGGGACATAAAGAAGTGGAGTTGGGCAGAAGCCAGGCTGATATGGTGACCTTTATGTGGAAATGGAATTGGTTCACTGGAAAAATCTAGAAATTCAAGATCCATGCTGCTTATGGGCTTGCAATTCAAGGGATAGGAATGATACAATGTGACACGAAGAAAAGGGTTTTCACTTGTTCTAAAATCTACTGTTGCTTTCGAGATGGTATTTGATTTTCTTTTTGGTTGCTTCTCCCAATCCACAATTTAACCCTGGCTATGCTTTCTGTTTTTATATAACACCAAAGTGATGGCTCATAAGCTAATTCATTTAATCAGAATAACCCCATGAGAAAGTGTGGGGGAAAGTCCCAGTACTTACCAATGATGCCAGCACACCTCCCAGGATGCTTTGGGTTGGATGGCTAAGTATTTTCATTGGGATGGGGCAGAACAATGTGTGCCACTCCAGGCTAAGACTGTCAACTATTTATCTTTCCTCCCCTGTGTTTCCCAGGCTGAACGTTGATGTTTATGATTCCCAAACAACAGAGCCAAATGACAGAAGGCTGAAGCACTGAGTCACTGCTCAGAGAAGGGCAACCCAGGAGAAGCTAATGAGCCCCTCATATGGCTGAGAGTTTTGCTATGTTTCACTACTTAACTGGACAGTCAGGCTGCATGGCTTGGGAGCCACTCAGGGAAGAGTAAACCACATGTCACCAGATGTGTCTGGGGGAGGGGGTGGTGGAGGCATGACCTGGGATACTCTACTAGATCTGGTCCCTGTGCTTCCCCTCTAGTGCTCTTCCCCTGTCCCCCACACCCATCTACCATGATGTTTCTACTGTGGAGCCAGCAGGCCATGGGTGCAGACCCCTGAAACCACAGCCAAACTGAGCCCCTCCTGCCCTTAGTTGTATACTCCACTATTTTCCCCAACAACAGAAAAGCTGACTAGTCCACTGGGGTTAGACACTGACTTATTTCCATATGCAAATTAGCACAAATGAATTGCCCTGACAGGTAATATAGTCAGATCCATTTCACAGATACTGCTGATACAAAAAAGAATAAGCAATGTGTCCATGGTCACAGAGTGGCAGAGATGCGTTATGAACCCAGGTCTTTAACTTCAGAAGGTGCATTCTTCCTTTTCTTCTTTCACCTAGCACCTGTATTGTGTTCTTTTTCCTTTTTTTTTTTTTTTTAATGGATTTCATCAGGGAGCAGGTCACACAGTTGAAGTGAACCTCAGTGAGGGAAACCTCTTGTTTCCCCTAGTTACTTACAGAGGAAAGCCCAGACTCTACAACTGACCTACTCCTCCCTAGGTTTGTGCAAGAGCTGCCCTTGCCAGAAAAGTACCTAAGGCAACATGAGAGTGTTTCTCTGAGAGTGTTAGGAACTATTTGTTTGCAGCTGCCTTCTTTTGATAATGGCATACAAAAATCACACCTGGCTAAAAAGAGAATTAGCGATGAATAACCTTGCAAATTGCCTCAAAGATTTAAGGGTTTTATTTTCTAAATATCAGCAGCATCATTCTCCCTTGCATACCTGCTCATCACTGGTTCAGAGTAAATAGGCATCCATAATGGGGAGCCAGGCGGCGGCACAGCATAAAGGTTAAACTATCTTTTCATGCAAATATTTCATTTGTTTGCTTTGTAGCCAGAGATGAGTCACATTATCTATGCATTCATTCACTGTTTCTAAATAAGAGGAATGTATCCCCAGTTCATTCTGATATTTCCATAAAATCATGTTGAGACCTCTAGGTAAAATAATGTTCAGACCCTTAGATAAGTTGGAATAAGAAAAAAACAAACAATACACACAGACACAGGGATGCTCTCCTGGGTAGCAAACCTATTCAATGTGATTATTGTCTGTTATATTTTTTGAAAACAGCAAACACATCATGTTCACCCTGATAGATCCATCACCTGGGAAAATGTATGGTGCCAAATCATCCTCAGTGAGGGTGTGGGTAGCGGATGAATGCATGCATGACAGGGCTCTGAAGAAAGGTGAGGAGGAGAAGGAATTCTACTGCTGTCTGGGACAGCAGGACAGATAGCGAGTTCCAACACTGATGTGTATTTTCCACATGTGCTTTCAAGGGTTACCCAGAAGAGGAGGAGCCTTCCTTCTCTCATTCCTTCTCTGTGCCTTCAACACCTGCCTGCTTTCCCAACAGAAGGAAATATGCACCCACCTGATTCCAGGATACCTACAGGGACAGTTTCAGTAGTTGATGCAGTTTCTGTATTTGTACTATGGGCTGAGGAGTAGCTCAGTAGAATAAGGGCTTGCCTGGCAAGCTCAGGGTCCTGAGTTCAATCCCTGGTACTGCAAAAAAAAAAAAGTATTTGTACTAACTGATTAGCTCTTGAAAATGATACTTTGGCCTGCTTAGGAAGAGCGCAGCAGCCAGGGTTTGATCCCAGGCTTCATCCCTGGACTGCATTGAAATGGCAATTGAGACTGGGCATGGTGGCATGTGCCTGTAATCCCAGCACTTGGGAGGCTGTAAACAGGAGAATCACTAAGAGTGTGACCTATGTAGTGAGACCCTGAAAACCATGTAGACCCTGCCTTAAATAGAGAAAAAAGAAAATGAAACTTTGTTCTCTCTTCCACTCATGCAGAAGACGGAAGACATACTAACTAAGCAAGTGACCGTACACAGGCCAGTTATCTTATACTGTCCCTTCTATGTGTCATGATATGTACACCGCGAGACTAAGAAGAGGCAGAAGTTGGGCTGAAGAGGAAACAAAACGCTCCAGCTTGAACCTCTTAAGTTCTGAACAGCGAGTTTGGAGATGAAGTCCAGTTAGCAACTGCTGCCTGATTTCATTTAACTTCTCGAAAACTTACTGCACACGGTCATGGTTCTCTCAAGAGCAAATGCAACAGAGGTTCAAGCAGTGCAAGTGAGGCAAACTGATGAGGCTTCACTCTGATTTTTGGTATCTGTCATTTTATTCACAGACCCTCAACATCTCTGGATTTTGTGTGTTGCTGACGTCATCTCCATTGTGCGGCCTGCTGGTCCAGCTCTGATACCTGACAACCACTGAGCCAAGCCCACCTAGCTAAGCCACCGCAGAAGTGGATGTGCAACTCGGACCTTCAGATTCCAAACTCCAGATCATGCAAAGCACATTTCCCCTTGAATAAAATAGATAAGAGCCGAGGTGAAAAAACTTCTGAGCCTATAGGATAGTGGGACTCCTTCTCTTTTGCTTAGCAGAAATTAGACTCGATGAACAGCTGCACTGATCAATCCTACAGTGTCACTTTAGGAACTGCAAGGAGTAGCAGCACTATGTGTCTTCTGTTCTTTGTGGCACTTTGCCCTTGTCACCTGACCCATGTAGACACATCTTCCCTGTATTTTTTTTTATCATTTATTTTTTTATTTGGTACAGGGTCTCAATACACAGCTCAGACTCATAGTGATCTTCCTGTCTCAGCCTCCCCAGTACTGGGATTACAGGCATGCACCACCACACCTGGTTTTGGTGGCCAGCACAATGCATCTGGGGTTCTGGGGCCAGCACAGCTTGTGGTACCAGGGGTCGAACCCAGGTCCTTGTGTTTGCCAGACAAGTGCTTAGACCACTGAGCTATCTCCTCAGCCTATCTTCCCTATATTTTGTGGTAGATTTTTTTTTTTCCAAACATGGCAATCCCGGTAGCTCCTGTTCTTCACCAGTGTGACAGGGTCACTCCTGCCCGGTTATTCCATTAAGAGATGGAGTCTACTTAACACTCCTTTGACTCTGCACTGACTTCTGTGACCAACCACATGGACAGGAAGCAGCATGCTGGACTTTGAAGCCACATATTCAGGATCCCTGACAGCTCCCTCTGTGGTGCATGGGGAGAGTCAGCCATTGTGGAATATCTCTGAATATCTGAGACCGCCATGCTGTGCTGCAAAGAGTGAACGTGCACACAGGATAAGCTGCATGGAAGACAGTGACCCTGTCAACAGCTGAGCTTCTATCGGAAAGCCAATGTTGGTCTTCCAGCATGGTGACTGAAACCTTTAGAAGGAGATCTCCAACCACAGGTGAGCTGGGCTAAGCTCATGCCACTCAGATCAAAGAAATGCCTTCTCAACTGTGCTCTGCCCCACTGCACAACTGTAAACAAAATGTGGCTGTTATTACTTAAGCCACTAATTTTAGAGGTGGTTTGTCAGGCAGCAAAGATAACTAAAGGTTGCCAGGGCATCCGGTCCTTCCGATCGTTTATTTATCTTAACACTTAGTGTTGCTCCAACAACACTAAGTCTCATTCTCTAACTTAACTCCCAGAGCTTAGTCCCTAGGGAGTACAGAGTGCCCAGAACAGCACTTGGCCCATGGCAGGTATGCAAGGAATCTAAGGACAAATAATTACGCAGTGGTTTCGACGATGTCTTTTCTCCGCTGGACCTGCAGCACCCAGGCTTGCAAGCACAGTGCCTTCCTGCATAGTGGTGAAAGACTTCTAGATAAGCAGAGTTTCAGGAAATAACTACAAGGACTCATCGATCTCCATGCGAGACAACAAACATCTGTCTCCACATCTACATGTATCTCAAGAATCCATAACAGGCTCCCAGAAAACATTTGATTTAGCCAAACAACGAGCCTTTCTTCTCCATCAGGCTGTTTTGTGATTTAAAGCACATGTGTGAGGAGAGTGGTGAAGGTTCGCTGATTTTTCATAGGCTACACTGCCGCAGATAAAATTTAATTAAACAGATCTCAGCAGTGATGGGCCCACTGCTCTGCATCGTGTGCAATTATTTTCCTTTCCTGGCCTTTACCAGAGAACATGCAGCAAAAAGGAGTTGAGGAGGTGATGTGCTGTGTGACTAGAAGAGGGAAGTGCTTCTTCCATGGAGAAGGCAACTGTGCTTACTGGGGAGAAGCCCTGGCCCCCTCAGACCAGTGCATTGTGTCTTCATTCCCCAGTTTCCTCACAGCTTCACCTTCACCTTCATGATCCTCGTCTGTGCTCTCACTCAAAAGAAACACAGTAGTCCCTCCTTTTTCCCCATCTCTACCCAGATCGGGAACCTAATCTACACTTACACAGGATTTTCATTTCGTTTCAATACCAACTTGACCAGGTCATCCTGTCGCTTCTGGAAAGCATCCAAGATTTCCCATTTCTACCCTTCCACTTGCCCCAAAATTTCTTCCTCAGGTTACCACATTCCAAGGAGGTGAACACTGGACCCAGTTCAGGCCAGTGAGACCTCAGAGTTGGCTCTTATGATTAAAAGAGAAGCAGCACAGTGACCCGCCTCCTCTTCATGCAGGACCAGCTGTGTAGAACACTCCTGTCATCTCATGGCTTTGAGGAAATAAAGCCACGCTTTGGAGGAAGGTGGCATGGAAAAACAGCAGGAGCCCTCATGCCTGATGGTATTCTGTGGGCTCTATAACAATTCTGGAATTAAATACTTCAAGAATTCAACATCTGTTAAAATAATTCAGTGAACTGGGTGCCCAAGACCTCAGAGGTCTTTTAATTTTGCTGAGAAATATCTTAGCCATGAATAGAAATTTTAGCATACCATACTGAAATGAATTATCCAGAAGAATTGAGTACTGTGTTGGGCTTAATAAACAAGAACAATCATTCCCTGAAATATTGCTATTTTTCCATAAACACAGAACACAGGAAAACTTCTTTGGGGAGGCTTTCACCAGGGTCTGTGATAGCCTTGAAATAGGAGTCAGATTTTATTGAGAAGAGGGTGAAGAGAAGGAAGGCATCAAGATAAAGGACCCAAATATGTATGGGAGAATTTGTAGAATGATGGGGAAACTACAGTGATGTTGAAGCATCAGATGAATTGTCAGTTCTCTGACATTTCAGGTATTCATTTCTTTCCCTGGGCAACAGCTTTAAAAAGAACACATCATGTTGTAATATAATTAAGTATATTTCTCCCTAAACACTACAAGCAATAGTACTACTTCTTACTCATATCGGTGGTGTCTTGCACCATCCGATCTAAAACACATTAACCACTCCAGTAAATGCCTGTTAAATGAATACATGAATGGTACTGTCTTATTAAAAGTGCCCTGGGAATATGGTTGGCACAGAGAAACCTACTGTCTATGTCCTCAAGAATGGGATCTAGAGTGATTCCCACACAGGAGATGCAAGTAATTTGCATACTCGTCTATTTACAGAGCCATTATATAAAAGTTCCAAGTGGGAAATTCATTGTGTTGAAAGTAAAGCCAATTGCTTAAAACTCTAGATTTGTATGGGTTTCCTTGAGATCAGCAATCAGTGATAAAAATCCCACACCAGGAAAAGAAAGGACAGCTGCCAGTCTGGGCTGGAAACTCATTCTGAAGGCTGTAAAGCTACAGAAGAGGTTTACGGCACCTTTAGGACCCTGTGCAGAGCCTGTCTTTTCTAGTCTTAGCCCAGTGCCGTGATCTAACCCTCTGCAAGACCCCTGAACATCTGCCAACTCCCTTGTGCTTAAATAATTCCAGGAGAAATGCCACTGTCCTGGAGGCCAAGGGTACCGTCAAGGTTGTCTGGTCATAGATTCATCCACTCAGCAAGAGGAGCACAGAGTGACAAGGGGGGATGCAGCAGAGTTTGCAGAAATGCCTTATTCCTGGATCCCACACTCTGCCCAGAGCCCCCACCCCCTTTTCAGGTCTCTGGCTCAGACTGGATCTGAACAGAACTTCTAGCTGGCAGGTGACCACTGCCCTTTGCGACAAGGCTGTAGCTCAACTCCTCAGATTGGCATCTTAATGAAAGTGATTCATGAGCTGATTCATTGCTTTCTTTCCTCCTATTTTTGTGGTTTTGTTGAGCCTTGGGCTGTCTGGCATTACACTGGGTTCTCCAATAATTTACAACATTTTAAAACTTTTCCCTACAGGGGCTGGGGAGATAGCTCAGCTTGTCTAATCACCTGCTTTGCAAATGCAAGGATCAGGATTCCATCCCTCGTACCACATTTGTGCTGGCCCCAGCTGCCAAGCTGGCCAAAGAGACTGGGCATGGTGGTACCTGCCTGTAATCCCAATGCTGAGGAGGCTGAGACAGGAGGATCGCCATTCATGTGAGCTGCATAGCAAGATCCTATACCAAATAAATAAATAAATAAACCTTAAAAACGTTTCACTATCATAGAGCTAAGGAGCTGGAATCCGATCAAGATTCAAATCTTGGTTGTTTTTTTTTTTTTAATTTTTTGGTTTGTCCTTTTTGTTCACTTAGTCATTCAATCAATATTTTCTGGGAGCTGGCTATATATCAGATATCATATGGGGGCCCAGGAAGTGAATAAACCAGCAAAGATTCTATTGCAGAGATCACTTTTGTGTTTATTGGGCAGGGAGAGCTGGATAATACATAACTACGCAGACTTAAACACCCTGTGGCTCACATGCACTGGCTATCTTTAGTACTATTACAATTATTGTTATTTGATGCAAATTATTTGTGATTGTGTTTAGCTGTGAGTAACAGAAAACCTGACAATGGCTTTAACAAGTGAGATTTTTTTTTTCCTTAGAAACAAAGGTAAGCCCCCAAACCTGGAGTGACAACCTGCAGTGGGCAGGAAGCGCTGCAGCAGGAGCTGCTGGCACTCCAGATCCCCAGAGTACTTTTCTTTTTAAAATTCTCTCTTTTTGTAATTTTTAAAATCCTGTATTAATTTATTTGGTACAGGGTCTCTCTATGCAGCTCAGACTTGCAGTGATCCTCCTGTCTCAGCCTTCCCAGCACTAGGATTACAAGCGTGCATCACCATGCTCAGTTTCAGTGGCTGGCATGGCACTCCCAGGGTTCTGGGGTCAGCACATGGTACTGGGGATCAAACCTGGGTCCCTGCACTTTCCAAGCAGTTACTTAGTCCCATGAGCTATCTCCCCAGGCCTGCTTTTTTTCTTGATATCAGTGATTGAAACTCAGGACCTTGTGCTTGCCAGGCAAGCACTTATGCTGCTGACCTATCTCCTCAGCCCTTTCCCTGAGTATTTACCAGTCTCAAATGCTCTTCTGCAAGAGAGGATGCCTTCTTCTCTGCCCCAACAGTGTGCCAAGGAGCAGGCTGCAACCAATGGCAGATTAGAACTGGCATAGAAACATCACAGCTTCCTTGTCCTTCAAGTAGGACAACTCTGAGGTAAGTGCTGTACAGATTCCCAGAGAGCCCCCGTAGGACAGATCCACCAGGCCTCCCTCCCTCCCTCCTTCCTTGCTATTTAACCTCCCAGTTCCTCTGCCAGTGCTTCTGGGATCACACTGTAATGAAATGGCCTCACTATCAGTTAGCAACTTAATAGCACTTGCTCTCAGTCCTGTGGCTCAGGATCTCCTCTTCTGAGATGGTCCTCACTCACTCCACTCACTGTGTCCACATCCCACCAAGCAGCATAGAGAAAGTGGTGAAAGTAAGTCATGGCCTGCCCTTTACGGAACATTTCTAGGCAGTGTCACATGATGCTTCTGGTTCCACTCTATCAGGCAGACTTTATACGGCTTCCAGCAAGAGCAAAAGAGCCGCAAAGTGTAGTTCCTGTTCTCAGTGAAGTCAATCATGTATTTCAAAGGAAGATGCTTCTAATAAGCCAGCAGATCCATGTCCAGGGATGAAAAAGGTAGAGCTTCTGCAGTAGGCAGAAATCCCCCAAACACATGCCTGGGTTTCTGACAATCCACAAACAGCGTTTCCCATGGTTCCTCTCTGGCAGCACTTCAAGCCATGACACCTTGGTGCCTGCCTCCCCACCTGCTCCCGCACTGTCTAACCATAACTTACTCTCTCTAATCCTGGGAGAAAAGCCAGGATGTAGCAGTATCAAACCATGCCAAGATGCAATTTGTATATTAAAGTCACTCAAGCTGGCTTTTACTTCACCTTAATTTTAGATAAATAAGAAATGACACTGAGAAACTCAGTCCTCAAAGGGGTTGGATGATTCAGAGGCATGACAGGTGGCCAGCAGTAAGTGACTGGACCAGATGTGAAAGCCTCACTGGGAAGCTGACAGGACACAGCAAACTCATAGAATTTCAGCGTGGCAGGAAAGAGGAGAGAAAGCCTCCCCTGATTTGTTGACTGCACACAGCATCTCTTTAAAGATAGATAAACTAAGACCTCGATAGCTAGAAGGGCTCACCTTCAATCCCACAGCAGGTAAGAAACAAAGCAATATTGACAAAAATAATAGTAATAGTGGCAACTTCATCTAAGTTTTGTTTGTTTTCATCAGCTACTGTACTGAGTTACCCACTATGGGCATGCAATTGAAATTTCTCCACAGTCTTAAGGAAGGAAAGTTACCGTTTCTGCTTTGTAAATAGAAATTGAAGTTTAATAGGCTTAAAAAAAACTAGTAAAAAATGTCACCAGGATTTAAAGCACTGTCTTGCCCAGCTGTCAACTGAATGCATGACTCTTCACTGAACTGTCTCACTGAGGTCACTGAGGTGCATCATCTAAAAATGTCAAGGTCGAAGGACACACCGCCTTAGAACAGTCCACTTCTTTCCTGGAGAAAGCCAATGGTACAATCATAGGCTCTGAACTAAGAGATTTTTCATGGTAACAAAACTCAATCCTGCATTGAATGATCTATGCGGAAGTAAGCCCTAGGACAGAGCTCAGAACCAGCTAGCAATCTTCTGCCTTTTCAGCCACCCTATCTTAGTCTCAGTTACTCATAGGCCAGATGCAACCAAGACAGAGTATAAGGCAGCCAGCAGGATGGGTTCTGATAAATTTATTTAGGGCATAGAAGTCTGAACTTCATCATTTTCATATGTCATTAAATACTGTGATTGTTTTCCCAACCACTTAGAAATGTAAAAAGCAATCTTTATTCATGGATGCCATGAAGCAAGTGGGAGGTTGGATTGGACAGATAGACCATCATTTCCTGAATTCTGGCTGAGGATCCACAGAAGTATATGGAGGAGCTTAGGAGCCTTGGTTTTCTTCCCCATTTACAAAAATTGTAATGGATAGAGCAAGAATTGCTTTTGTTTAGAGTGGGAAAGGTTGGTTTATCATTTTGATGTGGTCTATCTCAAAATCTAGGATTGCAGTACAAATGTTCCAACCAGAATTATAGAGGGCAAAGGGGATTCAGAGAGGGAGGGCTGCATGCACCATGCTAAGGGGCTAGATTTCTTTGCATTACCATTTGGGTGTGCCGTATTTAGCAAGTTTGTGCAATCGATATGCAAGTGTTTTATTGCTCTGTATCTACACCAGACACAACCAGCAACATATTATCTATTTCACTAGCAGGAAACCAACACCCAGATAGGGTGAGCGAATTGCCCAATATAACCCAGCTTGTAGAAGGGCTCGCAGCAAGTGCTGCCCATTTTCTAGGCACTGTGTAGTCTCCACTGGATAGATACAGACATTGAACCACACCCAGCTTGGCTTTCCCCCGACACACAGGCAGTGGTTTCTCATTGGCCTGCTGTGGTCTCGCTGCCTCATGACTGACTCAGGACTACCCATGGCCACCTGCAGCCTCTAACCTAAATCCCTTCACAGCTTCCAGTTGCACTCAGCAGCAGGCAGGGTTCAGTGTTTACAGGAAGAGGATTAATTAAGAGATCCAGTGAGATGACCCCGGATACACTCCCTGCTTCATAGCAAAACAGGCCGGTGTCCACTTGCTGCTCAGGGCAAGGTCTGCCCAGTGGGGTGGGCGCAGAGGCTCTGATCCACTGGCTGGGTTGTCAGTAATGCTGGGAAGAGCGATCAAAGCTGGCATCGTGGAGCCCCAGCCCCACACTGTGCCTTGGTCCAAGCATCACAAGCATGATCTTTATTAATGGGGCTCCAAGAATGGGGGTCTTAAATAGTGTCCAGCTACTCAGTGCCTCACCCTGCAGAAGCCTCTGGGACTCCCACACTTTGCTCTCTGACCTGCTGGCCTCACAAGCACAGCTCCAGAACCCAACACGGACCGTTAGCCTCATTCCACTGACTGTCACTCAACACTCGCTGATCCAGATGTTTGGCTGAGTTAGACAGGTCACCTAAGGACATGAACGAGTTCACACTGCTCGATTCCTTTCACCTTGTTCCTTAAAGCCCATCACCCTCCCTGATTCTGAAGCTGCTATTCCAACTCCACAGGGGACGATAATTTAGGGCAGTGAGGACACATCACAAAGCATTAAAGAATTTGAGAACCTGTGCACAGAATCCTTAATTGGAGCTGCAAAGGGAAATGCTTTGGGAAGTATCAAATCACCTGGGAGTATTCAAGAGGACCCGATGACAACATGCTTCCCTTTTCCACTAGAACTGAACAAGTGCAGTTTCAGCAGGATCCTTCTGGAACAGTTTAGTTAAAAATCCCACACCTTCACCATCTGATCCACTTCCTTTGCCCCACTCTTGGTATCTCACCATGCTGCCTGGCCTTCAGCAAGAGCTCTGCTACGGCTCTGTCTCGAGGATGTGTCTCTTCTTCTTAGTAATATTCCATCCTGACTCTTGGCTCCTTGGTCAGAATACCCCACCGGTTGGCGCTGTTTTTGCAATGAATCTCAGTTCTGTGCCGAGGTCTCTTGTCCCCTGTTGCAATTTTTGCTGAATCAAATCCACCTGCACTGATTTAGCTCCTGTACAGTCCTGGTTGTTTTGTTCTATGAATATCATGGAATGAAGATCCATAAGGAAAGATTCGTTTGTTCACTGAAAAATAATATGACTCAATTACACCTGCTCTGAAAATTCATGTATCCCGGTAGTTCTGAGTCTGCGGGAGCGAAGTCTTTGAGCTGAATATCAATGCAAAAACGAGCCTATCATCCTTAAGCCCTAGCATTTATTAACTGGAAAGATACTGTGTATTTTTCAATTTCCATTTTCTCATCCTACAGAACAGGCTTAATAATAGCCATGCTGCACATGGATATGCTGATTTCCTCCAAAAGTAAACCCTCAGCCCAGGGCTGTCACACAACGAGCACTCAGCAGCTACCAGCCACAGTGACGTTAACTTTTCCAATGGCATCAGGCATGACGGAAGGGACTAACTAGGTGGCGGCAACAAATGGCATTAGAACCAAAGAACATTTATGGAGCACCTGGAGTTTTATACAATCCCTAAACTCAAGAATCAATAGAAGTAATTAGAACAAGAGGGTACAGAGAGATCAATGTTGTAAGAACGTAGCAGCAGGAGAAATTACTTCCAGCATGGGCGATAACAGGTCTTCAAAGAACAAGCTGGTGTTTGGAGCCATGCCACGACCAGAATTCCCATAAAGAGGGGTCAGCAGGGATTTTCAAAATAGGTTACAGCATGCACAGGGAGAACCCAGAGTCACCAGATTTCAAAGCTTGAATAAACCACTGTCTTTATCCTCAAACCTAAAATCCACATTTTAAAATCAAAAACAGCCTCCCAGAGTTTTAGGATTACAGGCCTCGGCCACCATACTGGGCTAGTAATGTTTCACATGTGTAGTTGATGAAGCCGGTGTACAAGGAGGTCAGTTAAGTTTCCCAGAGTCACACAGCTCGGGACGTTCAAAGCCAGGACTCAAACCCACAAAAGTTGCCATGAACACAAAGCAACGCAGTTGGCCACCTGTACAGGCAAGAAGTTCAGTACAAGGGTGACTGCTCTACTGTTAATAATCTCCCCCTTCTCCCCCTCTACGTATTTACCCACTCAAAGAACCATACGGTGCTGACACTGGACTGATTTGACAAGCAGAGGTTGAACACATGCTTCTATGCTTTGGCTTGGCCACTAATACTCTTGTGATATTTTTTCATCAAAAAGCATGGACCTCACCATGAGAAATGAGCAGACCCGTCCTCAACTCCAGCTGTAGTGTGAAGCAGAGCTGCCTCCGCTAGATCGACACTTAATGAGGACAGAAAACATAAGCTTACAACTACACCATGTGATCACAGAGACAGCTGAGGACTACAAGGAGGAACCGAAAGCTGCAGTGAATAAATTAAATATTTTATTAAAGTAAAAGACACACTGTGATTCATACCCCCAAATACTCCCAGCTTGGAGCACACTTTTCCCCCCTGACTCTTGCCACTTTTTGAAGTGGTTCTGGAAGTCCTCTTTCATGAGCAGTTTCAGTTGCGCTGTACTGAATTGATGGAGAACGTTTACATTGCATGGCCATTTTGAATTTGGGAAAGAGCCAGAAGCTGCGTGATGCCAGATGCAACGAGGTGGGCAGACGTCATGATTTTATGAGTCTGCCTTTCCATGAAGTAGCCCCCGGTAGCAGCATTCACTGTGGCCTTTTTCGCAACTCATGAAGACTGTCACGAAAGAGGTCTTGCAGCTTCAGGAAGTGACAAAAGTGGTGGGATAAGTATGCTCAAAGTGTGTGTGTGTGTGTGTGTGTGTGAGAGAGAGAGAGAGAGAGAGAGAGAGAGAGAGAGAGAGACCCAGCAAGAGATTAATGGCAATGTGTCCTTTACTGTAATAAACATTCACTGTAGACTTTCGTCCCCTCTTGTACAATACTATATCTGAACTGCTGGGATGGGGTGAATAATGAGATTTTCTGAGGTTGGAGATTGAAAGCTGACACTAACCATACTGGAAAGTGTTCTAAAGTGCTGTGAATGATTTTAATTTCACCCTGATAGCAGAGAAACATGCTCAAGCATCTCGATGCACAAGTACGAAATGACATGGCTTCTGTTTCCTACCTCGCAGGTGAAGCCAGTGTTTCAAGATCTAATTTGAATTACTGTTCTCATCACCACCCGTCAAAGCCTGTCTGTTCCTTTTAGGATAAAATCTCCATTTTTAACACTACCCAAGGGCCTGTGTGCGGACCCCACTGGGCTATCCAACCATGCCTGTGCCATTCTCCCCATGCACTGCATCCTCAACCATGCCAGCTTCGGTTCAGTTCCTTTCTGCCACAGGGCCTTAGCACATGCTTTGTTTATTGCTTCCAATCCTGTTTAACTTGTCACCTAATTATCTCTCAACTAAACTACAACTTCATCCAGAGGCTTTTCCTGACCACACCAGTTCTGTGATACGTGTTCCTGGCACCACACACTTCTCTTTCATCTTGCTTATTACAGCTGGAATTTCACAGTAATTCATACATTTTGATGAGCTACATACCATTACTAAGCGATGCAGTTCTGAGAGCTCAGGCTCTTTTTTTTTTCTTCTCTTTGTTATCTCTTGTGGTAGCACAGTCCCAGATGCATTGTGGAAGCTCAATAAAATTGGTTGAATGAAACAATACTGTAGGTTGATAGCTCAGATGGCCCTGAGGACAATGGATTATTTTGGTTGCCTGAAATACACAAGAACAGGACTAATCCTTCTTCCTTCCATCAGCCTTTTCAATACCCACTTGATTTCTCTGGGATTTTGCCAAGACTGATCTCTAATGAAATAACAATGTGGTGGGAACACATTATCAATCTGTCATTACCCACCAGAAAATATGGCCATGGCACCATGCAATATGGCCCATTTACCCCACATGGAGTCTCCATGTCCCCACTGTAATTTCACAATCCCAAAGATTTCTGTAATTGGAAGAGGATGAAACCTCTGGACGTCACAAACCCTCTCGACAGGCTGTTCATACCATCATCCTCAGAATCGATACATAAGAAATGAGAGTTTCTTGAGCAGCAGAAATAGTGGCTGGCAGCAGAACACACTATTTAATCCCCTTCATAGCAGTAAGCAAGGACTGTCCAGATTTCTTCCTACAGTGACTGGGAATTGGAATCTGGCAATAAAAGACACCAAATGATGGCACTGAATGATGACTTCATTCTGGATGTGTTTGTGCTAGGGAGAAAGGATGTCGATTATTCCCAGAGTATCTGAAGTGAGCATGTGAATTTAGTAAGTAATCAGAACGCTATGCTTGTGTCACTCAAAAGGTGGAAGTTGGGATCTCGATTCAGGTGAGACAATGGGGCATTTTGGGAAAAGGCAACACTGGTACCGAAAAGGGGGTAGTAGGAAATTAAAGTATTGGAAACAACCTTCCAATCTCTTTGGGATCCCCAATTTCACTATAATTTTACCAAATATAGAACAAACTTTGAAGAACAGGAAAGTTGTTGATCTCATAGAGTGGAGAGTGCATAGCATGAGAAGACACTGGCTTGATTGTTTGGGAACTACTTTAACATTATATGCGAACAACTATATCACACTGACTCTGAGGCGAGAATGATTCTTCTCAGAATCCAAGTACAAAAGGCTTCTGAGAGGGAGAAGCACATGGCTACACTGGTCCTCATGGCAAAAGCTGGGAATTAAATCCAGTACTGGAGGGCCAGCTAAACACAAGGATGCCACCATCTAGGGAATGTTATGCATCAGTGAAAAACGTACCCACATGGAAATATTCCAAAGGAACATTGTTGAAAAAGGAAAAGGAGCAGGTTGTCTGGTGCTATAGCTACGATGTTATTCCTTCTTAGATGTACACACTCACAATATGGCATATTGTGCACTTCCTGCTGACATCTATATGTGTGTGTCTGCATAGCAGATGGCTCAATATGTTACGCTCACAACTGTTAGCAGTAGCCACCTCTAAGGATGGAGTGGGAATCGAATTGGGTATTGGGGTCACTGGGGACTGTAGCACTATCTCTGTATTCTGGTGTTCTTCCAAAGAAGATAATATAATCATATGTTACTTGTGAAATTAAAAATGACTTAGAACAACACAAGTTGTTCAACTTAGCATACACACATACAAAGGAAGCACGGAAGGCAGAAGAGGAAATTGCACTTGAAGTCACAGTGCTTGAGACAAAAAAGGAGAGCTGCTTGGAACGGAACCTGGATTTCCTGAACCCTTGCTTGCTGCGGCTCTGGAGTCTCTTCATCAGTGGCTGGCCTACCTGATGACACTGCTGGCTGTGTGGGAGTGAGAGAAAGGATCCACTAAAGGACACGGGTAGGAAAGCAACAAGGCATAGCAACATGGCCTACAGGAAGGTTTCCTGGGAGTCATGGCTGACACAGGGCTTACTTAAATAGCGGAGAGTTCACGTTGAAGGGATTTATAGGTAGGCGTTCCAACGTGGAATGTACAGTGAAGCTCTGTGTGGGGAAATGCCAAAAGTATGATAAGGATAAACAAACTCCTGAGTAGAAATGGCCAAAGTTCTCATGTAATCCAACTCTTAAATTTCACCAAGTCATTGTGAGGATTAACTAAATCTGCTCAGGAGCGCCCTTGGGAAGCTGGAAAGTGGAATACAAATGATACTCATTACTATGATTATGTCATAGTTAGTTTTTCCTCAGAAATCCCTCAGAGCTGAAAATGGGAGCTATGATGGAGTTTGGGGCTCTACTCCGCCATTGTACAGACTGCAAGTAGCTCTCAGAACTATGGAATCTTCTTCACATTTTTGGTTTGTCTTTAAACATAGAAACACAATATCCAAATTTTTAAAATTAGGAAATAGAAGAAAATAAATCACTTGGGCAATAAAAGAACTGGTAAAGAGTTTAGCATCCAGCCAAAGTGCAAAGCTTCTGCCTCAGTAGCACTTTCTTCCAACTGGTCAGCCTACTTTGTATTCTAGCTAGTCTTTCAAAAGAACTGGTATTTCTTTATAAAACCTCTAATGATGTGGTTGGTAGGTAGCTCTTACAATTATTCTTCTCCTAGTGTTTAGTTCTTCTGTCTGTTCTCCTGACCAAAACAGACTTAACAAAAAAGAAAGAAAGAAATGCTCTTCAGCTGACCACACAGCTGCACCTGATTCTACCCCTCTGGTTCATTCTCCAAATCCTCATTCGTACTGGGACCTCTGAACCATGTTCAGCTTTGCTGTGCTTTTAGGCTTGACATCTTGGGAAGTTTGGCAGCAAAGCAAGTGCAGCCTGATCCCATATCCTGTTCCTACTAAGCAGGGCTCCCGCTAGTCCTGTCTCTTCCTCTTTTCCTTCAGCCCTTGCCTAATCCTCTCAGGTCCTGATCATGCTCTTGTTCGGGTTTAATCTTCCATCACAGTGTTCCCAAAACACTACTGTGCAGCTTAACCATGAGACTAATGTACTGGACGTAGGTCCAAGTAACTGTTAGCAATTTCAAAAAATCAAAGCTGGAGAATTCTCACAATTGAGGACATTTAAAAATTATGCCCCAGATCCTGATGACAATTATGAAAGAGCTGTTCCCAGAATAGCTGGTAAATTGCCATGTAATGGACTAAAGCTACAACCTCCTCAGGGGTGTAGTTGGAAAAGGACCACATTTATGTGAATGCATAAGAACCAACATACTCAAAATCGGCCTCCTTCTCTACCTACCACACCACGCGTCTGTGGTCATAACTCTTGTGGCACTTTGGAGGCCTGATTCTCATCTCGTAAATTAGGCACCAGACTCGGAAACCTGGGGCAGCAAAGCTGAAAAAGCTCTGATATTTGCATTTTGGGTAACAGCTCCTTTCAGGGTATGATTTCTAGACTCTTCATCTTTCTGGCTGGCCTCTGGTTTTCAATAAGCACTGTTTAAAAGATGCCGAAGACAGAATTCTCGCCAATGGAAAGAGGTAAGGAGCATTAGTTCTCTCCACTGAAAGCAAGCTAGCAGCACTCAGGCTGGACCTGGCTCATAAATACAACTGCTTCGACCAACACCATGCCTATGTTTTTAAAATACTATAAAACGTAATATAACACCCACTGTTAATATTCCATTTGTGCTCTGAAATGCTATACCGTTTGTACTGTCTTACATTGCTTTGCTTTCATCTTTGTTCTTGTTAGTTATTCTATTTTTGATTTGTGTTTTTTGTCTTTAAAATAAAAAGGAACTACCACCCAGACTTCAAAATTGAAATGACATTCACAAAACCAAGCTCTCCAAACTTTCTTGACCAAACTCTAAAGCCTTGTAAAGCTCACTGTGCTTGGAAGGCAGCAAGTAGCATGTCAAGTACCTCTGGCCTTGGAAACCACATGTGACAGTTAACAGGTCCTGTCAGGTTGAGTAGGAAATGTGCAGCCAACCTGGATCAGCATGGTTCTCAGTGTTGAAGACCCACTCCGGGGAGCACTGTCTCCAGGGGGGCAGAAGGGAGACAGGAAGCCTTGCTTATGCTTCTGCAGAAGAGCAGCCGGCTTCACCTTCACCACAGCTGTTATCTTCTGCAGTGCAGCGCAGACTGCTCACCCTCCTGACACAGACTTTTTTCTTGACACTGACTCACCTCAGTGGGCTTCAGGCCTTCAACTGAACTCTCTGGATCTCCATCTCTCCCCTATATCTGACTCTGTAGATGGCCACTGCGAGCCAAACTTATACATGTTGATATATCTTGTGTTATAACTGTTTCTTTAGTAAGCACGGACTGCTGCACTGCCTGAATCACCTCTCACCCCCACGCTCACCTTGTCCAATACGTTTCTGATTGCAGTATTAATCCATCCTAAACCGAACAGTTAATAGCAATAGGCATACCTGATTTTGAATCAGAAGTGTCATCTGTACACATGCAGCCCTCACTGGTAATCTCTGACCACTTGACTGCATGTGACGTGAGGCCAGACACTGAGAATGTCGTCACAGGCAGGACAAAGACACTGCCCTTGCTGAGCTTCTGTTTAATAGGCACACAGGGAACAGCACACAGCCATTTGAAATGCTTCCAAGGAAAATCAGATAGCACCATGAAAAGAACTGACAGAAAAATCTGCCCGGTCCAGGTGATCAGGAAGCTTTCTCTGGTACTGTGACATTGAAGCTGAGCCTAAGGGGAGAGGGGAGGTAGACAAGGTACACAGAAAATACAAGCAGTGGAGTCAAGGCCAAGGAAACAGCTAGGGCACAGGCTTTGAGTGTGAAGGAGGTTGGCATGTGGGGATTGTCAAAGAATGGCTTTCCCTTCCATGGACCTTCCTGGCCCTCCCTGATCCTTCTGTGACCTACCCTGGTTCTTCCCTCCCCTCCTTTCCCCTGCCCTCCTCTCCCCTGTCCTCCCCTCCCCTGCCCTCCCTTCCCTTCCTCTCCCCTCCTCTCCACTTCATTTCCTTCCCCTCCCTTTCCCTCTCTTCCCTGGCACTCTCCTCCCCCTTCTCCTTTCCATTTCCTCTCTCTTTTCTTTGCACTGTACTGTTTTGCTTTGTTTTTTTCTATGCTACAGATAAACCTTGGGAGGGTTTTATCACAACTCCCTATCACAGTGGTGATCTTTCCAATATACTTAATATCATGGAGCAGGAGACAGGTGCTTTGGCGCCTGTCTGTGCTTCGTACATGCAGATGCATGAATCCCTTGCAGAAGAGGCACGTTTCATTTTTCTTTTTTCCCCTAAAAAGACAATGAAATATGTGTAGCTCATAGGCCCCTAACCTCATCAGCCTTGACTGCAAAATGAGATTACACCCTTCCTTTTTACTCACACTATTATAGCCTGAGGCCCTCCAGCTGTCTCCCAGCTGTTTCTGATCCCTTCCCTGGGCCTCCTGTATGTCCACAATCATGTGCCTTGTTTCAGTTTATTCTGAGCTTCTTGCGTAGCTGACCCTGCTGCCCACAATTGCTGGCTGCTCCTCACGTAGTGCTTGGCTTTCAGAAGTGGACACTAGTTTGGGACATTTTTATTTGGAGCTTCAACACTTGCTAGACAACTCTGAAGTTAGCAGGAAAATGCACTGACCGGAAGTTTCCATGATGACCTCTTCCCTTCCCACCTTCTTACAGTCAACAGGATGCTGCCTCTGAGGGGCCTCTCCATACTTTGGAGCTTGGAGTCCTTACTCAGTGACCTCAGCCAACTATGAAATCTGTCCGTTCCCACTTCCATAAGTTGCTCCCCTCACACGTGCAAAGTATGTCCCAAGACATTCTGTTGGCACCTAAAACTACAGACGGCAGCACACATTATAATACATCCACTGCACTTTCTTCTATATATGTACATTCAATAATAAAGTTAATGTATCAATTGGACACAGTAGGAAATTCATAATGGCTAATAATAAAATAGGACAATTAAAACAATATCTGGTAATAAAAGTTATTTAAAATTTATGAAGTGTTTCTTTCTGGAATTTTCCATTCAGTATTTTCAGACTGGGGCTTACTTTGGGTGACTGGAATCATGGAAAATGAAAGCATAGACAAAAGGGGACAACTAAGGGCCAGCAAATAGCTTCGTGGATTAAAGCACCCACAAGCAGGTGCCAGGGCCAGGGGTTCGATCGTGGGGCCTGCCATGCTGGCCCTGCCCCCGCCCCCACCCCCGGGCATGCTGAGTCAGCAATTAAGACTGGGCATAGTGGCGTATGCCTGTAATCCCAGTTCTTGGGAGGCTGTAAACAGGCAGATCACTATGAGTCTGATCTAGTAGTGAGACCCTGAACACCCTGTAAACCCTTCCCTAAACACACACACACAAAAAAAAAAGGGGGGGTGACAGCTATAACTGCAGCGCAGATACACTTACTGGCTTAGTGGCATCACCGGGAGGACAAGACGAGAAGAGGAATGCAGACGTGTCCCAGGGACTCTGCTCAGTCCATAGAAAGCTTGAAAAACATCAATCTTGTGTCCCAAATGAGCACCTCAGTGATGCCCAGACAACGCGGGACCAAGACGGCGCAGGCCAGGGGCCTTCGGGGCTCATTGCCTTCTTGCTTCTCCCCACGACCCGCTCACTCTGCCCTGCTCAGTCTCTCCCACAGGACCAGATAGGCCACTGCTGAGGACAAGCGCACAGCCACGCCTGTGTCACCTGTGCGGCTGTTCTGCTTAGAATGTTCTGAGCCTGCTAGGAGCACTGTGGATAAATGAGATCACCCAAGATTCCCGGATGTGAAAATGAGAAAACCTTCAGCTCAATGTGAAATAAGAAAAAAACCTGAATTAACAGATTTGTGTAAGTAACCTTCAAACATCCCTGGCCCAGGGTACAAATCATAAGAGCAAGTCTGCATTTCTTTCTTCATTTCCTTTGTCACTCTTTCCTTGATACTGCCTTCACTCTTACACCACATAAACTTGCCGCTCAGGTACAGAAGTTTCTAAAGTTATTTTCTCTCTTGTTGATAATGAATTAGATGGTCAATTTCCCTGTTAACCCAAAACTCAGTCACAAAAAGGTACTATCTGGTCAGAGAAAAGATTGGCTGCTTTGTGGGAGCAGATCACTCAGGAATGCCTTTGCCCCTGGGCCCAGGAGTTGTGCCTGTAAAGAGCTCTTTCTGGCTCTTCCTCCCATCTTCACCTGGCTCATATTACAGAGTAGCAGGTAGAGGTTTCTGGGGAAACATGCCTGCCAGCTTCAAAGACGACCATCAGCACCTTGGCTAGACCTATTAGTATTGCTTAAAGCCAATTGAAGGGATGAGGAAAAGCCCTAGCCATCTCTGTACATGTCAATATATGGAAATAGGGTCAGGCACAGCCAAAACAGAAACAGTAGCTCTTCTTCCAAGGAGAGTCGCCCAGCTGGTCCTCCTCAGTACCAATTTCACCCAACCAAACACAAGGGTGAGAGACACCAAAGGACAAATATGGGAGACACTGAGACCAAGAGCCACCTAAGGTCTCTCAACCTCAAGTGCTAAAGGCTTTGTGGCAAAGGCACAGGTTCCTGTCACCACTGTCACTACTGTCCCTATAGTCATGCTTCCAATATTTTACTCAAAAAAACTCCAACACTTCCTTCAGAAACTATTTTGCTTGTTGTGAAGAATTCTTTTAACAAAGAGGAGATGCATAGTATTCTCAGGTCCTACAGTTCTCTGAATGAGCCTGGTTTATAGAATTTATCCTGTGAGGGTATCCTAATGCTCCCGAGGCTGTGTCTGAGCACCAGTGGTCTGCAGCCAGCCTCACCCATCCCTGTGCCCTGCAAGGAGTGCACTGTGGCCCACAGAAAGTGCTGCACAGGGGTTGATAACTATGTCACCTATGTGTGCTCAACTTCCCCTTTATAAAAGCTTATCTCTATCAATTACTATCTGCATTTATCCCTTTATCAAACAGACCTCCAAGACTTTATCTTTCTTCCCTTTTTATATAAACACAACTCTAGTTAGTGATAAGAATCTAATTCATAGATCTGAACACAAAACTTCACCTTAGAACCTTCAAAATTTCAACTGACTGGTGTCCCTTCCTCCCCCTAACTCTAACTTGGTCAGATACTTGGGCACTGGTATTATCATGTACCAATTTCACCCAACCAAACACAAGGGTGAGAGACACCAAAGGACAAATATTGGAGACACTGAGACCAAGAGCCACCTAAGGTCTCTCAACCTCAAGTGCTAAAGGCTTTGTGGCAAAGGCACAGGTTCCTGTCACCACTGTCACTACGGTCCCTATAGTCATGCTTCCAATATTTTACTCAAAAAAACTCCAACACTTCCTTCAGAAACTATTTTGCTTGTTGTGAAGAATTCTTTTAACAGTCAAAGAGGAGATGCAACCTACTGACTATCATCCTCGGCCTGGTATCTGCATATTTCATGCATAGGCCTCATCAAATCATTGATTAATTAATTAATCACTGTAGGACCACAACTGAAGATGAAGCCCCAGGAATCACCAGGGGAAGTCTCTCTCCAAATTCAAAAAGAACCACCTATCTCAGCTGGAAATCCACACAGTGGTTATCAGCAGGGCTCTCATGAAGATTATCCCTGTCACGCAACAGAAATCAAGAGATTCTGGCATCCCATGCACTTTTAACTAAAGTTGATGCCCTTATGTGGGAAATTTCACTTGAAAGTCTCAATTGCTTGCATTTAACAAAGCTAGTCTATAAACACATACACACTGTGGCAGCTTTACTCATAATTGCCAGAACCTAAAAGCAACCAAGATGTCTTTTAGTAGGAGGATGGATAAACAAACTATACTATATTCAGACAATGGAATATTTAGTGATCAAAGGAAATAACCTACCAAGCTACGAAAAAGACTATGCAAAACTTTAAATGCATTATTACTATGTGAAAGAAGCCAATCTGAAAAGGCCAAATCCTGACTCCAGCTATATGACATTCTGAAAAAGGCAAAGCTGTGAAGAAAGCAAGAAGCTCAGCAGTAGCCACGGGTTGTGGAAAGGAAGGGGGAAGGGATGAACAATCAGAGAAAAAAAGACCAAGAACAGACTCTAACGCACATTACAGACCTCATATGATAGGGGTTCCATCAAGTGTTTCTGATGGGCAATGGTTTTCAACCCCTTACAGATTGCCCTGGTCACTTACTCTTAACTCATGAATATGTGGCAAGGTCCGGAAGGCAGAAAGGAATGAGGAGCCCAGCAAGGAGCAGAAAGAAGGAAGTCACAAACACACCTACCCCAGAAAGCTACTCCTTCTTCCAGAAGTAGCCAAAGAATCTCGAGGCCGAAAGGAATCTCAGGAATCACTTGGCCCTTTTTAAGAGAAATGCAAAACTACCCATAGGCACTGGGAAAACCAGCAGAGCTTTACCCTCCTGGAGGTTGACAGAAGAGACACAGATAAAATGTGACATCGAAGAGCCTTGTGACAACTGCCAGAGAGTTCATCAAGTAGGGTCAGCCTTCATGATGGCATCTAAATTTTGTTTCCAGCTCCAAGGAATAGTGGAAATAACAGATTTTTTCAACTGTGCTAAAGCTCACTTCAAATGCAACTGAAGGTGGAAAAAGCCATGGTGAGATGCCTGTATTTGGAACGAAGCTTCATCTGGGAGCCAATTATCACCAAGAAGAGTGTTCAAGAATTAGAGAAACTAACCTTTTCTAATCCACTGTCTAACAGAAACCTCTCAACAGCCAATCAATAAGGACCATGGTGAAGAGGCACAGGAAGCGTCTATCTCTTCGCCTCCACATAAGTAATTAAAGCCAGTTTAATGAGATTGCCTGAGAGCTGAGTGTCTGAGTGCAGGATACGTAGACAGCAAGCAGCTTTACTGAAGGAAGCAGATATTGAAGCAAAATATGAGGAGTTACAGCTGTAGGATGTGAACCACCTCAGAGTCTCGCTGGCATCATGTGAGATGGAAAACTCTGGAAGCAGAGTTTATTCAGTGCCTGAATAAACAGAAAGTAGCCCTGACAGTACCTATCAGAGCTGCCAGAGGGAAGGAGAAGCTGGACAGATCTATGGTGTCTGAGACTTGCTCCCTTTATCCATTTTTGCAGAAAATGATTAAATCTTATTACCTTTTTCTGGAATGGCTGGAGGATGCTAGGTTTGGACCCCAGGTTGAAAGGACAACTCTTGCAGTAAAGAGCTGTTCCTCCTTAAAGAAGTCCCCTTTGCCTTTTGAAGCAGGTCTCTGCTGGGCAACAGGATAATGACAGAAATGCTTCTTAACAAGTCCGCGATGTATGATTGGATGGATCACACACTTGAAGTGTCAAGCTTCATGTCCAGCATAGTATGGTAGCTACTGCTGTCCCTTGGAGTCTCAGGCATGCCCCGCAGTATGACAGTTAATCCTAATGAGCAACTGGAGTAGAAAAGTGCACTTCTGCATGTGTCTGGGTGGGTCACAGGGGCGTGATGTTGGGAACTTTGTCTGATCCCTGGCCCCTTCCTCGGCACCACACTTCCCCTGTGTTCTGCCTTCTAGCAAAGACAAAGAGAGAAGAGCTTTGCTCTACTATGCCTCTCTGTCATAAAGTTTCACTCATGGAAATCCAGTCGACCACTGACTGCATGCTCTGAAACCATAAGCCAAAATAAACCTTTCCTTCTGAAAGGTGCAGGTATTGGGTGCTCCACCCCAGTGCCAGGAAAGATCCCCAGTACCTGCAGTCATGTGTCCTAGTGGAAGGCAGGTACCCAAAATGTCCAGTACTACAATTGCCCTCTGATAGAAAAGCAGGTAGAAGAGCAATAAAGAATTAATAATTAGAAAAACATTTTACAAAGCTCACAGAGGCTAAATTGGGAGAGTAGGAGACAGTCAAGAGAAGTGAGACAAACTCTCAACAGAGTCTTGTTGCCTTCTTTTTCAAAACTGCTGCTGCAGGGAAATGCACTTTGGAACCCAAGTGCATTCCAAGAGCATTGTTTTCCCACAATCCATCCTCAGGAAGCACTGAAGCAGCCTTTGCCACTGCATCTCATGGCTGCAAAGACCTTAAGAGACAGCAATAGCTGCCAGGGGGGTGGCAGCCCCCTCCCGCCAGAGCCATATGGCTTGCTAAGCGTCACACATAAATTACCTTTTGGCACTGAGCTAAACAAAAGGGCTTAAAATAATCCTGGATTTTAATAGCCGGCTCCCACTGCATAGCCCCATTTCGAACGAAAGAGAATCCATCTGCATATGCCGGTGCCAAATGCACCCCGGTCAGCTGCCCTGTGATTTAAGATCAGCTATTTCTTGTCTCCGTCCTACATAATGAAGTCAGTCACATTTTATTGCCAAATGGCCCTAGTAATGCCTCCATAACTGCCCATCGAAGGCGCTTCTGCTTTCGGGAATAAAGAGCAAATCTGAATTTCACCAAGATAAACTCACGGATGGGTCAATACATAGAATGGTTATCGTTTGTGCTCTGCACTTTGTCTATTTTTAGGCCTCGTTTCTGCAAGGAAATAAAAATGTATTACCTGAGTGACTAAAAGCCATGTGCTTGGGGCATAAGGAAGAGCATTTGTTATCTGTTTTCTGAAGAAGAAGAGGGCTGGGACAGCGGAGCCCTCCTGCTGGCAGAAGGGAAACATAAGAGTCATGGTGCAGGGACCATAAATGAAGGAAAAATCTCATCTGTTGGCACCCACCACTATTTTTTTTAATGTATTTAGCTCAGGATCTACAGGATCACACTACCCAGATCAGACTCATCGTGACCCTCCTGCTTTCAAGCTCCTAAGCGCTGGGATTACAGGTGTGTGCCACCACCCCCAGTCTCAGTAGCTGTCTCAGTAAGCCCTGGGGAGAGAGGCCAGCACAGCACTCTGGGGATACCAACTATGTATTTTGAAGGCTTTTTTCTTCTTTCTTCTTTTTTAAATTAATTAATTAGTTTATGTATTTGGTACAGGGTCTCAATACACAGCTCAGACTCACAGTGATCCTCCTGTCTCAGTCTCCCCAGCACTGAGATTACAGGTGCGCAGCATTGCACCTGGTTTTGGGACCAGCAGGGCATGCAGTACCAGCCACTGAACTCAGGTCCTTGCACTTGCCAGACAGACACCTGAGCCCCTGAACTATCTCTCCAGCCTCCAGGCTTTTTTCTTCCTGAGGAATAACCTTGCAAAAGTTTCAAGTCCTTGCCCTCACAGCACAAGAGAAAACTGAGTGAAGAACAGAGGCAAAAAAAAAAAAAAAAAAAAAAAAAAAGGCCTTGGCCATTACACCCACAGCTGCGAAGCCCCTAATAGAGCAAAGAAGCCAGGGGGTGGTTCTTTGGGTTGGTTCCCTCTGGATCTTAGCTGCAGAGTCTGTTTCTAGAGCTCTGCCCTGGCAAGTCCATGACAAGGCCACTTGCCCATGCCCTTTGGAGGCAAGTGCGACTTGTGACCCTTTTTGACCAACAGAGTCTGAGCAGAGAGGAAGGATATGGTCCTCAGCAGAAGACGTGAGAGAGACAGCATCAGTCAAGACTCAGCGCTGACACCCTGGCCTTCTGGGCAGGGGCTGCACAGTCACCAGGGTGGAGCTCTGGGGAGGACACCAGGCCAACCACAACTGGGCCACAGCAAGTGAGGCCCCACCTGCTCGCTGCTTGCTGCCACTGCAGTCTGCAGGTTGTGTGTTTTGGTGGCAGAATCCAGCCCCTTCAGACCATGAACTCCAGTGTTGGGACATTTTACTTACAGGAAAAGCCAGAACTTCATCGAGCTCAGGTCTCCCAAACCCAAGCGCACAGTCTTTCTTTGACCTTATTTCTTTCATTATGAATTCCTTATTTATAGGACAAATTAAGTGTTAGAAAAGTCACTTGCCTTAAGCCAGTCCCAATAAGTGACCTCAGGGTACCATTTCACTTTACTTTTTAAAGTATTATTTTGTTTTAATTGACATGTAACATTTTTTGTATGATGAGTGCAATGAGGTGTTTTGATCCACAAACACATTGTGTCTTTGTAGTGAGGTTTGGGCCAGCCAGATAGCTCAGCAAACCAAAGTCCCTGTGTAGGCAGAGCAAGTGGCCAGGGTTTCATCCCCTGCATGCTGTGCCAGCCCCACCACTGGGGAACACTGAGAGGGCAACTGAGACTGAGAGTGGTGGCACGCACCTGTAATCCCACTGCTTGGGAGGCTGAAAACAGAAGGGTCACTATGAGTCCAATCTACATAGTAAGAACCTGTAGATCCTATATTAAATACATAAAACTAACTAGCCTAACTAACTAAATAAAGAAATAAAGTTTTAATTGAAAAATCTCTGTTTCCCTGGGCCTTCTGTGCCAGACCTACCCCCAGGGCTTGCTGAGAGGCCAATTGAGACTGGGCGTGGTGACAGGCGCCTGTAATCCCAGCTTTTGGGAGGCTATAAACAGGTGGATCACTACAAGTCTGATTTAGTACTGAGACCATGAACACCTTGTGGACTCTTCCCTAAACTACAAAAAGAAAAAAAAAAAATCTCTGTTTTGAAGTCAAGAACCAGGAACTAAATCTAACCTGAAAATATAATCCACTCATTCCACATATTCCTAATTGAGTCAATGGAACCAAAGTTTTGTCTTTGATGGTTAGTTACATCTTTAGCATCTAGAAGAAGACGCAGATCACAGGTCATGTCCCAGAACCACATATGCAATAGATGGATCGAAAAGGTGAAGCTATCAGAGGACTTTAATAAATACTGGCTTTCTCACTTGTTTTGAAAAGGAAGAAAAACTGTGGGAAAATATAAAAGTGCAGTGGTCTGAGGCCCAGACATACCTACTGCCTGAAGATGGGTGCTGTTCACTGTGTCCACCACAGTTAACTGCCAGTTCCTTGTCGTCTTCCACTGGGCCCACTGAGCTCCCACCTGCCCCCTGCCAGCAAACAGACCAACAGTTAAGCTCCTCCACCCCAACCAAAGCTGCTGTGGGAGTCTCCCAGGCGAGGTCTACCCTAGCCCACACCAGAAAACTTAGCTTCATCCTGTAGCTTCCTCTCAAGAGAGCTCATTGTCGGCCAGTGTCCGAACTACAGGAAGACAAACTATCACAACCCCACCCAGTTTCTTCCTTTTCTGCTTCTAAATGTTCCTACATCCTCCACAATTCCAAAGAACCCAGTTAGTTTTTCTAGCAAGCACCCTGCCCAACAATGCTTTGCAAATGTTAACTTTGTTATTTTGTCTTCATATTTTGCTGAGCTATTGCATGCCAGAAATCAATGAGAGAGGAAAGCATGCCGCTGATTGAGCTGATCAAGAAAATCACATGGCTTCACACTAAATGAGGCAAAGACCTCCAAATATTTTGAGCAGCCCCAGCCATCTAGAGGGACCCCAGAGTGGAAGGACAATGGTTTGCTCACTGACTAAGGCAAACTGGATTCTCAGTGGTGCAGACCCACCTTGACCACAGGAAAGGTATTGCTCATGCTCCTTAGGGATGCAATATCAGCAAAGAGACAGCACTGCAGCCTTCGGGGTTAACAGAGTGGAGTCCTCGGCTTAGCAGAAGCAGGTCTGAGATCTGGCTCCCCTGTCACTTATGACATGCAAGTCTTTCTCCTCTCTTAGCATCAACAGCAACGGTCACTGTTTCAATTGACGTGAAGATTAAATAAGCAGGCAAGAGCCAGATAGTTCAGTGAACTAAAGCACCTGCTTAGGCAGACACAGGGACCAGGTTTGATCCCTGGCATGCCATGCTGGCCCTGCCCCCAGGGCACACTGAGACAGCAACTGAGGCTGGGCAGGCACCTGCAATCCTAGGGCTTAAGAGGTTGAAAACAGGAGGATCACTACAAGTCCAATCTGTGTAGTGACACACTGCAGACCCTGTAATAAATAAAGAAATAAGTAAATAAAGAAGTTTGCAAGGCCCCCAGCACACACAAGTTAGCTACTCCACTTTAATAAAAACAACAATGAAAGGTTGTCCCGGACCAAGCCATGAGCTTAAGTGATGCCTGTGTTCACTCCTACACATGCTGCTCTGTTCTTCATTCACAAGCAGGTGTTCCACTAAGCTCTCAGGATAAGATAGTGGTGCTGGTTTTGAAACAGACATGCATAGCAATTGCCAGGTCATGTGACAAGTGTAAGAGATGCTGGGAGCCCTGGAGACAGACTCACTCTGCCAGGGGGAGTGTTGAGTTCACTGAGAAGCAAATTCAGAAAGAGAGGTAAATAGCTGCCCAAAAAGGGATAGAGTGGATGAGTGGGAAATGATTAGAAACAAACAGAAAGGAAGGAAATAGTCTAAATTAGGCTATGGCGATATTGGTATTGCTTTGTAAATTTGGTAAAATCCCCTACTGGGACACTTACAGTGAGTGAATATTTTATGTGTCTAGACTATACCATAATGTGTGTGTGTATGTGTGTGTGTGTGTGTGTGTGTGTGTGTGTGTGCATTTGGTTTTACGGAAGGGTCTACAGAGTGTTTAGGGTCTCACTACTAGATCAAACTCATAGTGATCTGCCTGTTTACAGCTTCATAAGAGCTGGGATTACAGGCATGCACCACCATACCCAGCCTCAATTGCCATCTCAGTGTGCCCCAGAGGCAGGGGCAGGGCCAGCATGCCAAGCCTGGGGATCAAAACCCTGAGCCTGCTTGCAGGTGCTTTAATTCACCAAGCTATTTGGCCTGCCCTTGTGTGTGTGTGTGTGTGTGTGTGTGTGTGTGTGTGTGTGTGTGTGTGTGTGTGTTTAAGAAAGTCCATAGAGTTGGTACAAACTGGTGCCTTCAGGACAAGCTGTGTTCATCATAGAGAGGAAGGATTTGGTTTCCACCCAAAGTCTGGCCTAGAAGCAACTGCAGAGAGTGGCTGGAACTTTCCTGAGCAGAGGCCAGAAACACGGAGGGTGGAGCAGAGATGGAGGTAGTGGGCAAGAAGGCTGGCTACAGGATGCCCCACCCCAGCTATTACGATGTGGGCCACAGAGCAGGCATCCAGCAGGCAGGGACACCAACGCCTGCTCCATGCCCAGCGATGCCTGGCCTCTGCTGTTTGGCTTTCTCTCTTGCATTCATGGCGGGCTCTGGCTTTGCAAAAGACACATCTGAGTTCACTGTTTGAAGCCATAAATCCCCTTATAGGACATGAGAGCACAGCAAAGTGTTTGATTTCTCTGATGTTTCCCCCATGGAAGCTCCCTCTTCACTGCTACTTAGGGGATTTGCAGCTTCTCTGCTGAAAGGACACAAGAGGTTTTCTTGCTTAATCCCCAGATCTTTAGAGTTTGGGCTGCATTCAGTTTATGTATCGAGAGCATCCCAGTGTAATCTGTGACACTGAACTTCAAGCACTCAGTGTAGGAAGTGAGCTGGGAGAAATCAGGGTGCTCAGAAAGCTTTTAAAAAGATGAGAAATCTAAGGCCAGGAGTGGCATCATTCACAATTTCTGGCATGGTAATAGTTTCTCTTCCAATTGTCCCACCTTCTACCCTATCAGAAAGGCTGTATTCTATTACCTAGTCATCTTGGCTGACTGTTTTTATTCTTGGCCTCAGCTGGACTGATCACATAAGCTGTCCACAGAATTTAGAACTGATGCCAGGAATGTTAGTTGTTTGGGTTTGGCACTGAACCTTAGCACCTGCAAAAGTAGAAGCTGGGTACTGAATTCTGTAACATTGACATCTGGTCTAGATAGAGAGGTGTTATTGCCCCCAACTTTCAGTCTATTTTTAGGACCCAGGCTAGATGCTATATATGCTTCCAGCCTCTATCTACTTGAGCAATTTGAAGATAGATATCATTCCACTCCAAGTGTCCCAAGCCCAAGAATGGTCTGCCCTAGTTAGAGTGCAAATTCAACACTGCATCTTGCTCTCCTCTCAGGCCAAAGACGGTGTTCACTGTTCAAGATGGAAGGGATTAGAGGCTCGCCCATCCAGAGACCCACACAGAATGCAAAAGGCCATTTCAGGAAGCAGGCTCACTTCAAGTCCAACTTGAGAAGGGAAGGTGCTTCAGGAGAGAGGGGCAGCTTGCAGTGCAGAAATCACAATTACAAAGACAAGCGAGAAGAGTCAGGTAGAGTCATGTTCACAGTTCATTATGGCCATGCAAGGAGTTTGGTCTGAAGTTAACATATGATAATGAATTAAGATAGTTTAAAAAGTACCTTGTACTAAATAAATATCAGTTACTATTATTAAATAATACTAATGACCTGCAGAGGAAAAGTAAAGTATCTGAAGGACTTCTTAGCAGAGTTGTAACTACAGTTTTGGATTCTGAAAGAACCTCTAAGTGGCGGATAGAGAATGAATTGGTCCAGAGTCTCATTAGCTAAACGACACAGGTAAAAAGCTGCGGCTATATTCAAAAGATAGAAGAGAGCGACCATAGCTAGATAAGTAGGTTATGGAGGGAAGACAATAAATGAAATAAGTAAGGAGTAAAATTGGCAGGATCTGGTGAGTGTCTGGACACGCAGAACAAAGAAGCAAGAAGTCAAGGATAACGCTCAGATTCCTACTACACAACTGGATGGTTGGTGTTACAGATTGCGTCTAGTTGTCCCCCCACCCACAGGCCTCATGGAGTCATGAGGAGTTGACTCAGTATCATATGTTAACTTCAAACCAAGGGGCAGCTTGTGGAGTTTGTGATTGATTGTTGTAGGTTTGGATGTTGCCCCTGCCCTGGGGCAGGTAATCTGCATTACAAGATAAGCTGGGAGGAGAGGCCAGTTAACTGCCAGAGCTGCTGTCACTCCCTCTGCTCTCCTGCTCTTTGCCACAGCCTTAAAAGGTGGCCCTCTGCCAGGTGGCCCTCTGCCTGGCAGCCAGCTGAGTATGGACAGAAACCTCCAGTGACTGTGTGCTACATAAACCTTTCCTTCCTTCAGTTTGGGTGTCCAGTATTTGCCCCAGCAAGGAGAGAAGAGTAACTGAGGCAGTTAGTCATGCCATTTCACTAAGACAGTAAACACCAGGACAGAACCAGTGTCTGTGGGAAAGGTTTTGATCTTAGTCACTGAGCAGCATAATTATGAGATGCATCTAAACATGCAAGCGAAGATATCAAGGAAACATCCGGGTATTGATCACAGTGCTCAGCAGAGAAGCTGAAAACTGAAACCTTTTGAGGCACCACAGCAGCAGAATTGATGTCATGGGTATATGGGAGATGCCCCAACGGGGCCATCCAAGGTGACATTCCCAGAAAACGCCAATGGGATCTACTTATGCAAGACGGATGATATAGCCCACCCAAAATGCATTCCCATGCCTCAAACGCAGCTCAATAAATATTTACTTATCGAACAAGTGAATCAATCAACTCATGAATAGAATTGAAAGCCAACATTGCACACTGGATCCTTCTCTACAGACTGGGAGTGGCACACAGTCTGCCACCACCTTTTATTTATTTACTGAGTGCTAGACTGTATCATTATTTCTTTCGTTTTTCTATGATCATTTATTTTATTTTTGATCTTTGGAAAATAAATGCAGAGCCAGAAGTTGCAGGTAAATCCAGCATAGTGAGCCTCATTCCAGAAAATAAACAAACAAAAAACTTGATTTGGCTTTAGAAATCTGTTCACTCCTCTTCTGCCAGAATTTTTTTGCTCTTTGATAGATGTCTAGAGTTGCAGGCAGCAGAATTCCCCTAGGCAGTCCCTGTTGAGTAGGCCTTGAAAGACTTGACAAGCCAAGCCTTTCGCTTTCCAGAGCAGACAGAAGGAAACTGGAGAGAAACAGGCGAGCTCGGCCGAGCAAATGTATTTAATAACTTTAGTTAACATAAAGATAGAATGCAGCCTTGTGTACTGAGAGTATGTTCCAATTAGCATCAGTTCTTCCTCCCAAATAAAATGTTCACAAGAAGCTGTGCTACCTCCTGGGTAGAAGTTCTAGAAAACAAAAAAAGAGAAAAACAAACGAACAAAAAAAGACAGTTTGAAGAGATACCTTAGAATACCAGTTTAGAGTTCTCCCTTTACGCAGCTTTGTACCAACATGGTTAAAAATGAAAGAAACAAGAGGAATAAAAACAAGGTTGGTGAACTTTATCAGACAGTGCTAGAAAATCCAACTTTTAAGTACAGTTACTATGGTCATCAAGAAATTTGGTGTTCATCAGAGATACTCATATTACATGTTGGAGGCTGGTCATCTAGCAAAGCCTTCAGAGGAAACTTGCGCAGTGCCTCAGCCCTTCTCCCACAGCTGAGTGGTCCAGGAGAGCCATTCTGTAAAGCACAGGTTCTTAAGTACTCATATGCAGAGCAGCATCCAAAAAGCTTGTTCAAACATGGCTTTCTGGGGTGCAGGCTCAGAGGCAGGAACTCAGCAGGTCTGGGCTCAACATTGAACCCTGCAACCTAGCGCTTCCACAACAAATTCCCAGTGAGTCTAATATTGCTGTCGCCAAGACTAACTAACACAAGTACATTGCTTAGCAGCTGTTACCATTTTCAAGACCAGACTACCAGGTATCAAACATGTTGGGGCCAGGCCCAAGCCATAGTAATTGCTCAATAAGTATTTGTTGAATACACAGTCCTCTTCTCTCTCTCTCTCTCTCTCCTCTTTCTCTCTCTCTCTCTCTCTCTCTCTCTCTCTCTCTCATATATCTATCATCTATCTATCTCCTACCTACATATCTACCTAGATTGAAACCAAAACCTGTGCACTGAGCTACATTCCCCGATTTTAAACATTTTTAAATTATTTTTTTAGAGCTTGAGACAGGTTTTCACCAAATAATTAAGTCTCCCAGGCTGGCCTGGGAGACTCCTCTCCCTTGCAGTCCTCTTGCTACAGCCTCCCAGAGTGCTAGGACCTGCCTGGCTATCAACATTTTTGGTGGATGGGTATCTTTCTTTGTTTAGGTTCTACAACAAAATATCATTGGCTGGGTTAGTGTTGTAAATGACAGAAATGTCATTCTCACAAGCTAAAGATGAGGAGAGGAAGAGCAAGATGCTATAGTCAGTGTACAGGGAGGTCTTGCTTCTGTATTCACAGATGCCTCTTTCTGCTGTGATCTCACATGGTGCCAAGAACAACAAAGCTCTCTGGGATCCTAAGATAATGACACTAACCCAACTGACTACTCACAGCATGCTTATTAATACCAGCATGGAGGTGACTGGACTTTAATATTTAAACTGACTGAGAAACTAGACAGGCATTAAGATCTTAGCAATCAGTAAGCAGAGAAGAAAAAGTCAAAAGACAAAAATAGTCAAACAATATGAAGATACCTTGGGGCAGCAGAAGCTATCAGGGACCCAAAGCTATAAGGTTATACTAGTTTCTGTGATCAAAAGAAGTGAGAAAGTAATTACCAGTATCCAGGCTGATGGAAGAAAAGGCTAGAATTTGTTGAGTTGTCAGGCATACAGAAGTCTAGAATAAGCATTAGAAATCTCTCTTAATAATGGGGTGACCAAAAAGCCAGATGGTACATAGGTCAGTTTAAAAAAAAAAAAATCTTACATTCTCTGTAAAGGAAAGTAGCAAGGATTTCTTCTTTCCTTCTCCAGACTTTTTTCCACTGTCCACCTTGATAAGGGGACCATTCATCCCAGCTAGTAAAATCCCCGGTATCAGCCCAATTTAATCCCAAATCCAAAATCAGGCTTTGTGATTTATTTCTTGGTCAGCCAGTACAGATCACTCAAGTCTTCTGAACCTCAGTGTACTCTTTTGTGAACTGGAAATAGGACTGCCTTCTTATAAGAACAATGGACAAAAACATTCAAGACACAATAACTGGCACATGGTAAGAGCTCAGTAAATGTGTGTGGGTTCTGAATACCATCCCCGAACTTAGCAAAGACAGAGAATTCTAAAGCACAATTAGCACCTTCTCCTCTTCATTCATTAATTCAATACTTGATTCATGAGTGCTGGTTACTATCCTACATATTAGAGACACAACAGTGTACAAGGAGAATGAAAATGACTCTTTTCATTGAAGTAGTTCAAAGAAAAAAAAAATACTATAAATATCATGCTAAAATGTATAGTGTTAGCCAATTATATTGTGCTGTAAGCCTATAATTCCAGCACTCTGGAGGATAAGGCAAGAGAACTACAAGTTTAAACCCAGCCTGGGTGATTTAGCAACTCAGCTAAACTCCTGGTCAGAAAACCTGGGATCCATGCACACCTTCATGCACACACTCAAAGTACAGCACCATCTGTATAGCGCTAAGGATCCTGGATGGAGTGCCATGAGGTGTAGGGTTGTTAGAGATGGCATCCTAAGAAAATTGACTACATGGACCTAAAGTCAGTGAAGGCACAGGTCCTATAGATGCTTGAGGATGGGCAACCCAAGCTGAGCCCTGTAGGCTCCACCGAAGGCCCTGGGATCAGGACTGGAAGAGCAACGAGACCCATTTATTTGAAGAAGAATGCATGAAGTAAGAATGGCATGAGATTAAGTCAGATGCTTCGATAGCTAGCATGGGCATAGCTCTATATATGTAATCTAAGCATGCCTCTCATGGAGCCAGGTGGGAAACCATAATCTCATCTGAGGAAAATGCACCACCATATAACTTACCCAAGAGGGATCCAGATAGATAGCTGCTCTTGAAGTCTCAGATTATAAGGATACAAGGATGGAGCCAGATAAGATTTGATGAAAGCTGAGAATCAGGAAGAACAATATAAATGAGAACAATTATATTACTAACATTGACATTAAACATCACGGGTCATTATGGGAAATCAAAGGCATGGACTAGAAAAAGGCCCAGATGTCAGCACAGAGCTGTGGCAGAGGCCTCCTCAGATCCATGCTCTCTGCTTTACAGAGGTGCAGCAAATGGCTTAATGGCGGCTTAGTGAGGGGGTACTAGGCCTCTCTCACTGTCCTCTGTGTGCCCACCCTTTCTAGAAGTCTTGTTTAGATGCTGATGTTAATTTCCATCTGACTCTCCATTGTTTAGCTCCCCCTCAGATATGGACTCCTTCCGTATGACTCTTCTATAATTTTTGTCCAGATGGCAGGACACACTTACGGTCCCATCTCATCCCACCTTCTGTGGCATTCTGGCACCAATGCTAGCCCTTCTTTCTGGGTACCATCTTCCTTCTATGCCTGCAGCAGCACCAGCTTCCCTACCACCCCAGCACACACCGTTGGCCACCCCTTCTCAGCTTTGCAGCCTGCCCTTCTGTTTCTACCATTCTGGATCCCAGTGTGTGGATCCTTCTCACCCTGCACTACACCCCTCAGTGACATTATCAAGTCTCCTGGCTTATATACCGCTGATTGTCAGTGACTCCAGATTACCAGACACAAGCATGCAGTCAGTACTGGTCAAAAAATTCAGCACTAACTGTTCAAGAAAACAAAATGTAATATAACAACTGCTGTTGAATTCCTGCCATCTTGTTTTTTAAAATTCTGTATCGTCTCTATTTTTTATTATTATTTTTCATTCTCTTTAAAACAGGACACACAAAAAAACAGTGACTCCAAAAACCTATACTAGAACCAACTGGATACAACTGTTTTCTCAACCACTCTATGTAGGTACCCACCAGGCATTTCAAATTCAAAGACAGTCAAGCAATCCCTGAGGATTTTCTCACATCCCTGTTTTCTTTACTGTTTCCCATAATAATGCCACTTATCTCTAACAGGACAGCTCTTGGAAATCATGGAGAGACGTGTTGACATGGCCCCGAAGTTCGCGCAGTGGGGTAGGATGCAGTAAGAGACCCGTGCTATGTCACCCTGATTGGCTCCTTTCCCACAGCACCTCCTCCGGCTCCTATATTAGTCGTGCACCCGCCTCCTTGTGCACCTCGGATCTATCCACATTAGCTTTCTCTTCCTCCCTAAATGAACCAGCTGCTCTTCTATCTCAGCAACAGCCTTTACCGGGAAAGCAACTCTCACTCTTCACAACGCTGGCCTGAGAGCTCTTCTAGGGACACATCCTTAGAGCTCAATCAAAGGACACCCCAGCACCTCCACGCCGCCCTCCACCTACCTTGCTCTAGCCCAACACCTCTCCAGAGCCCTCGCTCCAGAGCTTCAGTTCTAATTTTGCATGCGTATGCATGCCAGAGGGCTGCCTGTTGCTGTGCTCACGCAGGCTGCACCCTCCGCATACCCCATTACCCATGGTGCTCCTCGGTGGCTACCAGGAGTTAAAGATCCAATAAATACAATTAAATAAGTGAGAAAATGAATCTCATCTGCTTGGTAATGCGCAGAGGGTCAGTCTCCTCCTCTATAATATGGTGACAGCAAAAGACACCCTTTTGTGTGTAGATATTACTTACTGGACCCAATAAACCCAGAGGCAGTACACCACTGTATTACATCTTAATTCTCCTAGCACACTGCTCTACCGTATTTGTATTATCAGTGCCTGGTGCAGCCTAATCCATCCAATAAATGTGTGCTGCGTTGAATTGCTATTATTATATGTCCGCAGAAAGGTAAAACAAATTTGATCGCAACCACCGGGTCCACAAACAATACCCCCCACCACCATCCTGTGTCAAAAGTACGCCTCCACCTGATCACAAGATTTGGAGATCTTAGAGTAAGCATGCTTGGCATGAATCAATAAATTTATAGCCCAGGGCAGAGCTTTTTTTTTTTTTTTTGGTCTCAAACAATTCTCTGTTTCTTACCTGTTTGTTTTATTTCTTTTTTAAGGCATCTGAAGTTTGTCAATAAAGGTGAAGTGTATTGCTTGAAGGATTGGCCAGCAAAAAGAAATTGCTGCAGATTACAGAAACTCCTGTTTTCTATCAGAGAGGCCAGTAATTTCAGAGATTGACCTCACATGTACAGCAAAGGTCAAAGCCAAGGTGTGGAAGGCTGGGTGGTGAAGTGCACAGCGGGTCTGGTAGTGTGGTCAGGGTACAGACGCTCTAGCTTGTCCCAAAGGCTCAAATGTCATTTTTTTTTTCAGTGTGAATGGGTTATTTATTTATTTCTAGTTTTTAAAGAATAAAAAAATAGTAAAAAAGAAAATATTAAAATGACATAGAATTTCACTACACACAATGATAGGAATTCAACAAGGATTGTTATATTATATATTGTTGCCTTCACATTAATTGATTACCAGGTCTAAGCATGCAAAATTGGTCAAAAAAATTAAAATGAGACAAATATTCAAGCATTAACTGTTCCTTTCAGTAGACCAGTAAAAAGTAGTGATGAAATTATGCAAGCTATCCTGAGCAGATAAGATACTTCTCCTTTCCTTCTTTCTCCTGTTCCTCATCCCAGTGGTTCCTTCCTTTTGAGCAGTTTCTTTCCCTTTCACCATTTCCATCGTGCCCTTCAGATTTCATTTACTCTGTCGGCTCTTACACTTTGGAGATAATAGGGGTTTCCACATGGGGAGCTGATTAATTTCACTAATGAGTCTGGTCTCCACTTGCATCCAGCAACCTATAGAAGACTCAAGTTGACATTTTTTATAGCTGAGCAGGACTCCAGTGTATAAACATACCACATCTTTTTGAACCATTCCTCAGTTGATGTTCGACCAATTGAGCTACTCTAAGCAAAGAACCATCCTTTGGCTCTCCAACACATATGCAGCACTAAGCCCCATGAAACCAGTCTGCACAGTCTATAGTTCACCTACCCAGTTCATGGCCTTGTCTGTTTGGGGAGAGTGCTAATGGAATAAATCTTTATTGAGATACTGCTAGGCAAGGCAGCCCCACTTACAAATGGGTTAACCTCTATGCAGAGAAATTATTCCCCATTAGAAGGTAGACTTGAGTCAGTTAAATACTTTGCACAAGGTGATAGAGTTGATCTAAAGAGGGCAGTGACACCCACATTTAAGAATCAAATCTGGAGACCCAGCCAAATACCTCAGTGGATTAAAGTGCCTGCAAGCAGATGCAGGGATTAGGGGTTCAATTCCCAGGCCTGCCATGCTGGCCCCACCCCAAGGACACAATGAGATGGTGATTGAGACTGGGTGTGGTGACACGGGCCTGTAATCCCAGCTCTTGGGAGGCTGTAAACAGGAGGATCACTATGAGTCTGACCTGGTAGTGAGATTCTGAAAACCCTGTAGACCCTTCTCTAAAATACAAAAATAAAAAAAAATAAAAAGAATCAAATCTGGGGACTGCAGAGATAACTCAGCTGTCTAAATTCCTGCTTAGGCAACTGCAAAGGTCTGATCCTTGGTACCACGTGCTGTGCCAGCCCCACGCCAGGATGCACTGAGCCAACCACGGAGACCCAGCACGGTGGCGCACACCTATATTCCCAGCACTGGGGAGGCTGAAAACAGTAGGATCACTGTGAGTCCCAGCTACATTCCAGTACAGAAAGTGTTGAGAAAGTACACGGTTTTATCGTGCATTTCTATTTTCACAGTACTGTTTCTTCACATGGCATTTGATGCTTATGCAAAACCACCTGGAAAATTTCAAGACAGAATAGAAGGGAGACATCAGCTTGGGACACACAGAAAAATCAGCCGTGCTTCCTGATCAGATATCATAACACACATGAAATTACTAGAAGTTCATGATCACCATCAGGAGTTAAATTTGGGTATGATTTTACCTTTAACATATTCTTAGAAACCCAAACACATCCTCAGATACTAAGGAGGTGAATGTATTCTCCTTAGCAGCTTCTCATGCATCCAGAGAAGGAAAAGGACCAAGAAATGGAAGGCAGAGGCAAATCATTCTTCTTATTTTAAAACAGAATTTATAAGCAGTGTGTCTGTGTTTCTCACTCCAGGCCAGGCTGTGCTCCTCGCCCCTGCTTCAGAGAAGCAGCCAGGCAGCAGATCGATCCGGCTCTGAGGTGAGCCTGTGCTGCGGAACTTCCCAGGTGTTGAGGGGCTGCTGAATATTTGAAGGCTCTGCGCTACCAAGAAGAGAATATGAAGAAGAACGAAGCACTGCATGGGGCAGAGCTGGAGTCAGGACTGTGGACTGTTTCGTAGCCCACAGACATCTGGCATTTCTGATGGGCATGGCTCAGAGACTGACTCTGGAAGCCTACGTTCTAAACATATCCCGACACATACAACAGCCCATCACACGGACCTCGGGCAAAACGTCAGTAGCGCCAAAGCCGAGAAACCCTGCTTTACAAGGGATGCCATTAAATTTTAATTTTAAGAAAAAGTTTGGTTTTGGAAAAGCTATATACTGTCAGCTTATAACTAGGATGATCTTTCTAAATGAAGACGCACTGTGTGCACGGCCTAACTCCACACGATGGATGGCATCAGCCTCCTCCACAAATGGGCTGCGGGAAGCACGCACTTCACAACTGCTTCTTTAATGAGCTTCCACAGCTCACGGTCTCTTTGAGTCACCAGAGGCCCTGAGCTCTGCATTCAAGAGCTGCTGCTGTGACCTGGGATCTGCGCCGCCCAGCCTCCAGCCATCCCCAGCATCAGGTCGGTTGTCCCACAGCTGCCAGGGCTCGCAGACTCATAGACACACGCCCCAGGCACCAGCATGCACACGCCACCCACCTGTGCATCACATACCTAAACATGCCCACCTCAGGCAGGCATAAATATCCTGCAAAGTATCCCCCACCCCCCACACAGCACACCTGCATACAACTCACACAGATACACACACACCCAAGCCACACACATCTATGAAACCACAAACCACACATCCAAGCAAGCCTCACTCACATACACACCCCACAAACAACACATGCCTACATAGCACACCCACATACCTCTCACACATGCTAACCACACTCATATACTCTACACACATACACACTCCACACATGTCCACAAACTCATGCCACACAGAACACACCCAAATTCACAAACACATATAGGCATACACAACCTCACACATTCATTCATACTCCACACACACATAAGTACACTTTACACTCATATATACACTCCATGCACACACTCTTCACACACATGTACCACACACACACACACACACACACACACACCCATTTCCAATCCATTTTATCCCAGCCTGATCACCTCTTTTCTTCCTCAGGAGAAGTCTCTTCACTTTGCAAAGTTTACTCAAGTGGCTTCATTGAGCATCTTTCTGAAGCCCTTCTTATTCAAAGCAAGGGTAACAGACCACCCTGGTCCATTCTGGTGCTCTGAAAAGATACTGGCGTGAATGTGCACTTCTCACAACTCCAGAGCCAGGTGGCCATGCTCAAGGGACTGACAGATCTCGTGTGTGGTGAGGGCTCATTCTCTGCCTCACAGATGGCTCCTGTTCCCAGGCTCCTTTTATCCAGGGGCACACACGTTGTTTGGGGGCTGCCCTGATGTCCTCACCACCTCCCAAAAAAGGCCATCTCTTAACATTGTCTCCTGGGGATTAGGCGTTTATGTGTGAACTTCAGAGGCCCACAATCATTAAGAACATAGTGTGGACCACCTGCTGTCAGCATCAACTGGGAATGGATCAGGAAGCCCAATCTCGGGTTCTGACCCTGGGCCCACCCAACCAGAATCTACCTTTCAACTATATCCCAACAGCTGTCACTTACAAGGGCAACATTGAACACTGCTGTTGTAACCTTTGAGCAGCCACACCCTCCCACTTTCAGAACATCCAAACAGACCAGTATTCCAGGCTGATACTATGCAGTTGACTACTTATGTGTCTGTCTTTTTCTTCCCTGGATCTGTGGAAGAACTATGTTTTGTTCATCTATCACTGGTGTCAAAACAGACCTGACATTTGGCATACACCCAGCATACTATGGCCAAACAAATGCCTCATCTGCCGATCATCCTGCCCTCATCCTGCAGAGGGAAATGGCGTATCCAAGCTCAGCATCAGTCCAGGCCCAGCTACAGGGGAACCCTGAGACCTATACACCATCCAGCAATGCTTCTCTCAGAGTGAAAAAGACCTGGACCCATTCTGCATGATGCCACAGTGCTCACTGTGTGAACACAGGGCGTGTCAAGGGGGTCACAGTGTCAAAGAAGGTAACAGATCTGGGCCCTCCTTCTGCTGGGCTGATACTCTTAAGGAAGGATCTGGTAAAAAGGCCGTTTATCTTGGGGTGGCTTGAGATGCCTTGGCACAGGAGTGATGTGAGGGCAAGGACAGACCACCTGCAACCTCCATCTTCCTTTTCTAAAGAGTGACTTTTAGCTCAGCAGTGTGACAAGAAATAGCCATGAGAAATAGCTCAAAAGTCTTCCAAGAGGAGGGGACATAGTACAGAGATGAAAGAAAGGAGAATGAGCCTGAGAAAGCCAGGGGACATGAGGCTCAGGACCTGAAGCTGCTGCAGCAAGACAGACCCAAGGACAGATCCTTATGGGGGGGGCACAGGCACTCTCCCAATAAAGGCCCTCTCTATGCCACTTCTGCCTCCTCTGAGCCAGTTGGCAAGGACAAGTACTCCCCCTTTGTGCAATTATTGCTTCCCTTCCTTTGTCAACCTGAGCCCTTCAGAACCAATAGTCCTCTTAGCTGAGCCCTTCTGGAGTCTTCTGCACATACAAATCATGTTGTCTTCCACTCTCCCCTGCTTCCCTTCCCTGCTGCATTGAGGTAGGTGTTGGGTATCATTCACTCCATATCATTCACTCTATTCATCTCTTACTTATTCATCTAATACTTTTACTGAATCCTTCCATATGCCAAGCCCAAGGGAACCATAGGTCAACAAAACAGGAGAAAAAAAAAAAAAAAAAACAACAAAAATAAAACCCTCCCATTTCTGTATGCTCCCAGTGGCTAAGGAGGGAGATACAGGGATGAGGAGAAGAGACTTCCAGGGGTTCGCCCACCAGCCTGGCTTGACCATCGCATCCTCTAAGGCCAGCTCTCAGGTTACCCCAGGTGCTGCACACTGAAAGGCTCTCCCACCCCACTCCTCAACACCTGTGTACAGCCCTGCCTCCTGCCCAGCTCTCTTAATAAATGAAGTGGATGGGTGTTCATGGGAGGGGCTGCTTGTGAGATTCTTGAAGGTGCTATGAGGTCTGCAAATCATCTGTAGTGGCTCAGCCTTCCCTGACTGATGATGCTTATCAGGGGGGCTCTGCCTCTGAGAGATGTATTCTGTAATTTCTGGGCTTCTGAGAGAATGTTTCCATATTTCTCAATACAATACACATGGTAGAAATGTCAGTATTTATTGGCCTTAACAGCTCCATTACGAAAGAGTCCAATATCACCACACATTAAGTTACCTATAATTATTTTGTTTTATTCTCCATTTCAGTGAGATAAGCCACTCAGACTGGGCAGGGTAGGAGCATTATGAGCTCCTGGAGGTGAACTAAACAATGCCCCATCTGCAGCATGGAGCTTGATCCGTTTTTCTCCCTGGGCTGTCTCTTCGGACCTCTGGCTGTGCTTACTCCTTGCTAAGAATTGTACTGTGATAATATTCACCACCAGCAAACTATGGCTGGGCCAACACTAATCTTTATTCTCACTGGAGTTTTACTGGGAAATGGCCACACCTTCTTGTTTATTTATTATTGGTGGAACCAGGGATTGAACACAGACCCTTGCACTTGCCAGCAAAGCACTTATTCCACTGAGTCATCTTCCCAGCCCCAACATTTATTTGTCTTTAATGTTTTCATACTTGAACAGAAGAATTGGGTGGGGGAGTAGCTTAGTGGTACGGCTTGTACACAGCATGCACAAGGCTCTGAGTTCAAGGCCTGGTACCACATAACGACAAACAGCAAACTGAACTTATGAACTGCAGAGACTAAAATATTTATTATCTGACTCTTGACTGAGTTTCCCAACTCTTGCAAATAGTCAGTGTTCCTAGAATGTAGGCCTTGTTGGCAAAGTTTTGTGTTTTGTGTCTTTTAAGCCAGCTAAGATGCTGATTTATACATGACACCATCTTCATGAGTGTAAATGATAGCTGCGACCCTCATTCCTGCTAACTAGCACCACGATGCTCAAGCCTGCTGTTGAGTTAGCTATGACCATTTGATGCCTCCACACCATCTTTATCTGAACTCCTGGCATGGAGTTTGTGCTGAACTTCCCGAGCTCTGGCTCTTGCTAAATGAGCCAAGGCGCATTGTCTAACCCTGCACATTTGCTCAAAGGAGCTCATAGTAAAGCCAAGTTGTCAGTGCTGCTTGAAGCACTCATTGGGTTTGGTTCATACAAACACAGAGACAGAGTCTCAGTTTAACATAATTCAGTGGTGAGACACTTCCCAGATGACACCTGCCCATCTGCCCAAGGCAGGTGATGTCCCCTCGCTCCTTCCAGCTATGTCTACTCTCAGAGGACTCCTCTCTTTGCTCACTTCTGGAAGCTGGTCTTCAGAACGCTTGGGATGTTAGCAATGCAAAATCTCCAGCCCACACCGGATCCAGGAAGTGAGAATCTGCACATCAGCAGCATCCCTAGGTGGTCTGCGTTCGTGCTGGCTTTGAGGTGCCCTGCTCTAACCCTCAGCATGAAGAAATCCTGGCCAGGGAGGCACAGTGGCACCAACCTCGGGCAGGGCTGACAAAGCAAGAGGTCACCACACCACTGCCTTGGGCACCTCGAGCATCTTCACTGCCTAAACACATTAGCCAAATGGACTTCTCTCTAGATTTTCTCTCCTTTATCCTTTCAGCAGAAGCATCCATGGTGCCTCCAAGACCACTTGGTTGGACACCAATGCCCTCCGAGGTTCTTGTGGGTCTCCTCTCCCAGGACTTTGCTGTGTGCACCTTTCGTATCCCATCTGCACCTTCTGCACTGGGATTTCACACACTTACCTGACAACATGGTTTTGCCACTAAATGCCATGCTGTATCATGTCCAGGAAAACACTCCTGAGATGCTCACCACTACTTTTTTCTTGTACCGTTAAACTTAAAAGTGTATCTTCACTGTGTCACATTTCCAATGCCTGAGGCAGCCAATCGGAGAACCTTGGCCTTGCCTTGTGAGTGGTGTCTTCGTCCATGAAAGTCTGCCTATGTCTCTTCTAGCCCAAGCCTCCAGAACAAGGGTAGGGGGGAAAGGCTCATACACAGATATTGCTCAGTCTCAACTTAATTGCTGCTCTCAGGTCTCTGCCTACGTTGATCACTGTATCTCTTCAAATTTAAAATCAATGATATAAAGTACAAGGAACCAGCCCATTGCCAAATCAAGTAGGGGCATCCCACGCAGAAGATACCAGATGACCCAGCACTCTGAACTTGACCCAGCCTGAACCATCACGTGGCATCTTGGTTTCCTTGGCATTCTGCTGTGGCAGGTCTCATTAGACCCAAGTAGACTCTGCCAGGGTAAGCCTGTGCTGTCTGCCAACCTTGGAAAATTAAATATTCTGCCACAGATGCCAGAAGGCTCCCTGCCTCCCTCCCACACCTATGCTTCATTCTCTCCCTCCTCTTTTCTGTCACAGACACACATCTGTTCTGACTTAGGATAACTAAAGGAAAATTAAATGAATCTGTTCTGTGTGTCTCTAAGGTTATTTATAGGACTTTAATACAGGCTGATACAAAATAAAGAAATAAAGAGAGAAATAAAAATAAGTTATCTTCCCAGGAAGCCAAGAAAAGTTCAAGTAAGAGGAAAATAAGTCATGTCCTTTGGGCTGATGAAGCTCTAGGAGTCACTGGTTTATCACAGTCTTTCTTCCAAGTCCTGTGGAAATCAATGAGGCCTGTTGGATTTGAAGAGATCAATATTAAAAAATACACACTTTGCAATGCAGAACACATGCCCTGAGTGTGCGTTTCCAGGGGCTGACATGCCTGTGGAACAACCCTCATCAAACACTTTGAGGAGTGTAAATATTGGCTGTTAGGATAAGGGTATCTCTAGGTCCTTCTCTGTGCTGACCCTTTGACTGATGTCTGTATGCCTCATGCTGCCCAGCTGTGACAGGTGTTGCCTAGCTGTGACAGGTGACAGGTGGCTAAAGTTCTGGGTCGCTGATGAGACTTGAGTTCTCAGTATGCACTTCACATGATGATACCCTCCAAAATGAGGTAAGGAAGACACGCATAAGTTATCTCCCAAGATAGTTATCTCCCAAAGCAATGGCTGCAGTGTCCAGGTCGGTGTGACCTGCTGCATATCCAACGTACAGACACCTCTGAACTCCTTGCTGCCCCTATCTTCATCACCACTCACTCACCAAACTTTCCTCCTAAGCCCACTGAAATCAGACCCGGAGCGCCTGTCCCTCCAGCCCTCTGCTATGGGTCTGGAGACACCACTGTCTCCCCAGCAGTCAAAGCGAACTTTAATTAAGACAGGCTTTTCACCTGTTTCTCTGTCGCTTGGAATCTAAGATTCTTGGTATTTCATTAGGACTTGTCTGAATGGTGTCTATCTTGGGAGATAGCTCCAAGCACACTTCTTAGATACCAGTCACGTGGACACCTAGAAAACCTTTTCTTTTTTAAAACAAAACAAAAATCCCTTCATTAAAAAATATTTATTTATTTGATATAGGGTCTCACCATGCACCTTGGACTCGTGATCCTGCTGTTTCAGCCTCCCCAGCGCTGGGATTACAGGCCTACAATGCCAACCCAGTCTTGGTATGCAGCTCAGTGCATCCAGGGTGGGACTGGCATGGTGTGTGGTATTGAGAATTGAACCCATGTCCCTGTGCTTCCCTAGGCAGGCACTTAGGCTGCCGATCTAGCTTGCCAGCCTTAAGAGAAATGTTCATTTTTATGCCTATATATATTTTCTCAGTAAATAATTGCAGTGGCCCCCTTATCTACAGGGGATCGGGTACCAGGCCTCCAGCGAATGGCCAAAACTCCAGATAGATTTGTAACTCCACTGAATTACAAATACACCAAGTTTTTTTCCTGCTGACTGACTAACAGGAGGGTAAAATATACAGCACGGACTCGCTGGACAAAAGGCTGATTCCTGTCAGGCAGCAAGCAAAGAATGGACATGAAATCTTACTCTGCTACACATAAGAGTACACAATTTGAAGTCTTCTTCTTTTTCTTTCTTTCTTTCTTTCTTTCTTTCTTTTTTTTTTTTGGCAGAACCACTGATTGAACTCAGGCTCCTGTGCTTGCCAGGGAAGTGCTAATTCCACTGAGCCATCTCTCCGGCCCCCTGAAGTCTAAGAATATTTTTATGCCTGTTTTTTCCATTTAGTGTTTCCATCATGCGGTTGGCCACAGGTAGGTGCAACGCTGGAGAGCAGCACTCTGGACATGGGTGGGCATGTACTGTGATTATCAACCCACATTCCAGTGTCTCCTTTCTGTCCTTACTTGTGAACTTTTGTAAACAGGAATAAATGTGTCTTTTGTGTGATTCTGTAAGAAACACCGCTATTTTCGCATTTATTCTGTAATATGATATTATGCTTCATGCTTACTTGTTTGCATGTTTTATTGCCTATCTTCTACCACTCTAATATAAAGTCCTTGTGGGTGAAATCTTCATGTGCTTATTGCTCTAACCTTTCCTGGCACATAGGAGGCTTTTAAAATATATTTGCTGAATGAATAAATAAATACATGAAACTCCATTTCCCAGGCTAGAGCCCATCAGAGCCAGAGTTTCTTATTCACTTCCTATTCTGGGTCCCTAGTTAAGTATTTGGTGTGGAGGACCAGCTTTAAAAAGTTGTTTGCTTGAATTGAGTTGGCTTGTAAACACTTTGTGGGGGACCCTACCACAGAGATCCTCAGCATTACTTCTTCATGTCTCTGTACAAAGCTACGCTGGGAGTTAAAAAAGTGAGATTGCCTCCCCAAGAAAGAGAAGGAAATCTTCCATCAGGATCAAGGACAAAAGAGCCCCAAATCTCAACACCCCAAATTGCCAATTACACTCCTCAGCCTTCACAATTCTATTTATGAACGTAAATCCTCACCTTATCTCAAAGCAACATACTGCAATGTCAACTCGATTTTCAGAGACCTTTATGGTCGCCACAACTTTGATATATACATTTTATTGTGGCACCATTTGCACTGTGAAAGTTAAGGTTGAGTCAGCACTTCCAGTGAGAAATCCAGGTTGCGGGGATTTATAACTCAGCCATAAACACTTAGCTATAGCTCTGGTGATAAAGAAATGAGACCTGCCCTGATGGCAGAGACATATGCACCAAGCCCCCCGGAGCTATGCCCCCCCCCGTGGGCTCAAGGTGCAAGCACTAGTCTCTCTCCCTTTTATAACACTAATTACAAATTACTATCAGGAGCCAAAAGTCATTACTAGGCATACAACCTCCTCTCATTCCCCGGGGAGCAACGTCCAGCATGGATACAGGACTCTCTGGCCTTTGTCACTGCTCATCAGTTGCTCTCCTTTGCACCCCACATCTGGGTGGTCACCAAACACCATGGCGTCCACCTGCAGCCCTTCTCTCGTGTCAGTGACCCTACCATCAGCCACAGGCTCTCCAGACACGAAGACACAAAAGTCTCAGCAGAGCTTAGGGGCTCATATCTTTTTGGTGGGGCAGTGAATCAAACCCAGAGCCTTGTGCATGCCAGGTCAGTGCTCTGCCACTAGCCTCTCGCCCTGGGCCATGAGTTTCTGTTGTCACCAGGCCTCCAGGTAGCACCATCGCACCCAACTCAAAACCCACTCTTCAGAAAGGAAAGGATTCGAATCCCCTTCCAGGCAGGTCCTCTCCCCTGCAGCCTCTTTCTTCCTTAATGCAGATCTCTTTATTGAACCTGGCCTGCCTTGGTCCCACATCAGCTGAAATGGAATTTTTTGGTTTTGCCACCTTCCTGAATCCCCATCTGCCTGCAGCCCATTCACACTGCTGCCAAGGAAACCATAGCGTTTCCTATCCTAAGACATGCTGACAACCCCAATGTTGTCTGCTCTTCACAATTGGACCAAAACCCTTCAGCCATCCCCAGACAGGCCACCTGTCCCCTCACAGTGGGTCATCCTCTGCTCCATCTGCCACTTTTTGTACTCTACCATTAAATCTGTCGAAGGCTTTTCTAATTATTGACTTATGTCTCTGTCAAACTCAACTGACTGTAAGGAAGGAACTGTATTTTACTCAGCTCAGGGTCTGCTACTCAAGAGGAGCTCAATAAATATTTGATGAGAGAAGGAATTTATGTATTAGGGGATTTATAATAGGAGCAAACATTTATTGAGCATTGACTCTTTACCAGGTATGGTACAAAGTGCTCTCCATGTATTAACTCATTTAATGGCCAGACCAGCCCTGAGAGGTAAAACAATCAGATTCCTTCACTATATTCGGTTCAGGAAAGTTACATCACTGTCCCAGAGGTTCACTTTTGATAGTGATGAACCCAGTCAGAAGTCACTTTCATTAAAATTTCAAAACTCTAGGGCCAGCCAAATAGCTCAGCGTACTAATGTGCCTGCTTAGGCAGACTCAGGGACCGGATTTGATCCCCAGTGAGACAGGGACTGGGACTGGGCATGGTAGTCCACACCTGTAATCTCGGTGCTTTGCGAGGCTGCAAGCAGGAGATTCACTAGGAATCCGATCTGTATACTGAGACCCTGTACTAAATACATTCAAAAAAAATTCAAACTTCTTTCTCTAAGGACTAAGTCAAATTGAAAGATGGACCGAGGAAAGACAAAGGATGGATAAGTGAATGAATGAGTGAATGACTTCTTTGCCCTTGAGGACCTGCGAGGCTGAGTAACCCATCGCCACAAGTCAGTGCAAGTACCCTATTCAGATAACCAAGGGCTACTATAGAAAAACAAAAGGGCTGATTGATGCTCCTGGTTTACTGCTCTGACCTTTGGCAACTCAAAATAAGATTTGACTTTAAAAAACAAATGCTTCCAGCTGCTCTTTCTGCTCCTTGACACAAAGATGAAGGACATGAAGGTGCTGGACCAGCACGATGGGCTTGACAAAATTGAAGAGCAGCAAATATCTGCCATAATAGCTATCATGAGAGGCCAGAAATGCCAAACACCCTTCACTCCCCCAGCCACCCACGGGGCCTTAAGCTCCGTGCATCTATCCATTCATTTATTCCTATTTTATTCATTCTTTCATTCCCACATTCTTCCCTTTATCAAATATTTATTAAATTTCAGTACACTTCAATGGTAGAACTCTGCCAAGTTTAAAAGGAATGTTCATGAAACAACAGATGACCTCTTAATGGTTATTTGGAGGGCACATAAAAGTTATCCTAGCAAAATGTGAATAGCTCACTGCATTGTGCAGCAGATGTGGACAGGGCTTACAGCGGGAGCTCTAGGCCCAGCGGAAGTTATGGCTGCTGTGCAAGCTGCATTGCATGGTGAGAGCCGGGCATGCTTAAGGGATGGAAGGGAGCTCGCGATGAATGAGCAGGCATCAGAGAACAGAGCAAAGGCATAAGGAACAAAGATGACCGGAAGATGCTGCCAGGTACTAACACTCCCTTCGATACCTAGCAAGTAGAGTACTTAATGGTCATGTGGACCTGCAAGGGATACGACATACAACCATATTTCTATTTACATCCATAGCCTTGTAAGTAACAGTGAAATGATAAATCAAGTATGAATTATAACAAACTTAGGGAGTACTTTCTCTCTCTCTCTCTCTCTCATATATATATATATGTGTGTGTGTCTGTATCTCTACCTCTATCTCTAACTGTATCACTTATCCGCTATCTCTCTCTAACTATCTCTATCATCTCTAGCTCTAACTCTATCTCTACCTCTATTTATCTCTATATAAATCTAACTCTGGATCTCTCTCTCTCTCTCTCTCTCTCTCTCTCTCTCTCTCTCTCTCTCTCTCTCTCTCACCCAACTCCATTCTCTCTCCAATGCACCATCTGACACTAAGGCTGTATAGGCAGAGTATAGTGTGGGACTGGAGAGTTTCTAGTTCTCTGCGGGGTTCCATAGCACAGCTCTGTGAGTCTGGGTAAGATGCAACAGAGCGCAGTAAGCTATGCAGTCAGGATGGCTCTTTTAGCCTTTTCCAACTGCCTCAGTAGCTCCAGGTTGCTCTGACAGTTCTCTGTCAATGCTGACTAGACTTCACTGGCCTGCACCCACCATGTTGACATTTCCTGGAGTGGATCCTCCCCTTTGCACTTGCCAAGGAAGTGTATCCAGGCACCTCTCATCTGTACCCAGAGTTCTGATCCTCAACCTCTTCATTCATTATCCAGTTGGATTGACTGAACAGAGAAACCCTCTCTTAGTTGTGTGGCAGCAGTTCCACTCTCTTCTCAGAATGCTACTTCATATACATCTCTTTTTTAAAAAAGGAAAAGAGGAGGGCTACAAGATTTTGAACACCGAAAAGCTGGAGGGAGCTGAGAGGAGACACATCAACTTACTTCCTGCTAGACCCTTCCCGGAGGGACTGACCTGGGCTAGAGCCTTCACTGCAGTAGCAAGGGGAGAGAACAGAAGAAAGGAGGGAAGGCAAGGGAAAGCATAAATCCATAACTACATAAAAATGAGATGTGATATGGAAGAGGATCGGGAGACACAGTGAAAGATCTAGTAGATGCTGGAAACAAAAATGAAAAGAAAAGCAGTGCCAACAGACCTCAGTTCCTATGCTTCCTCCATTCCCTATATGCTCCTCTCATGCTTTTTGTTTATTTATTTTCCAAAACTCTAAGGAATTCCCTGCCTTGCCAGACAGATTTTAGGATAGAAAAGAAGAAAGGAGAATGAGGTGAAGAAAAGGGAGACAAAAACAGAGACACATGGCTGTAGATTTGAGGGGCAGAGGGGCTGAACCAGCTCTGCAATGGTAGAAGAAGGGGTGGGAGAGGAAAGAAGTGAAAGTGTTTTAAGAATGGCTGCTGGGTATTTTCCATTACTCCTTGGAGATGAACAAAGGGACACTGTACTGCAAGATTCCAGGAGTTAAGCTTTTGCCAACACTAAGAAATGCGTTTGGACATTTTTATATGGCCCTGGAGCCAGGCTCATGGAGACAGAGCTACTAAGTAAAGGTTTTGGGGCAGAAAGTTTAAAAACACAAGGCTAGGGATGAATTTTGTTCAAAGAATACACACGTTGTGAAAGGAAGACACAAAACACAGTTTAGATAGAAGTCTTGTGAATAGGCAGTCAATAAAAGACAGGGTTAAGACAGAAGCAGCTACATATGAAGAAAATAGAATGTGTACCAAGTTCAGAGATAATTCCAACCATGCAGCCTAGACCTGTAAAAGAAAACACAGGAAGGGGATAAAAAGTAAGGCTGAAAATGGGCAGATGAGAACTCTTCCTCCCAGGAAGAGACTTCTTGGGGAGAATAAGCTGAGCTGGTTGACATCTCCCTGTGCTCCTCAAGCTGGACAAGGAAGGACTTAAAGACACAGAGTAACTTGTTTGCTTTGAACATGATTTCTTTGGAACTCTGCCAACAGAGTAACTAATCTTCTTCAGACCCTAAACCAGTAGACCCACCTGTTACAAAAAGGTTCCTTCTCTCTGCCTACCTCTATAAAAAGGAAAGAAAAAGCAACTCTGAAAAGGTTCGCTTTCAGAGTCTTCCACAAACACACACAGACAAGTACTCACCAGGTGCTCCATTTCTTCTTTCAATAGATACTGTCCTAACAGAAAGGGAAACCCCTTCTGTCTGTGATTTTATGAGGCCAGGAACTTGTGTTGGTGCTGAATTAACTGTTTCCATATGGGATATATCAAAAGAAGGAGGCTGCTATTTAAGGAGGACTGAAGACCTGTGTGCTCAGGAGAGCCACAATTCCTGTCCTACTCCCACACAGACACATACTCAGGTCCATCCCTTCAAGGATGCACCCAAAGGGTCTAATGTTTGGATTTCTTAAGATAGCAGATACAATTTCAAGAGCAGGGTGTCACTGCAGCTTATCATGCAGGTAACACTCAGGAGCCAATGGCCATGGGATCCAGAATTTCATAGGGCTGAGTTATACCACAGTCTTCTGTCAGTATTCATGACAACTGGCTCAAGAATCCCCCAAGGAGGGACTCGGGAGATAGTTAGTGGAATAAGTACTTGGCTGGCAAGCACAAGGTCCCAAGTTTGATCCCTGGTACCATCAAAAGAAAAAGAAGAGGAAGAGGCAGAATGAATGTCCATGCATATAAATAGTTGTTGTACTATATTGTTTAGAGAATAAAAAGAAGTGCTTGCACATTTTTAGTATATATATATATATATATATATATATATATATATATATATAATTTTATAATTTTCAGCCTGTGGTTGGTTAAGTCTGTGCATGGGGAATTCACATACATGGAGACCCCTGGGATTGTAGTTGCTAAGCCTAGCATCCCTCTGAAAAAAGAGACCAATGCCAGCCACATCACACAGTATTGAATTGTCATCGCACAGGTCCAACACACCTGGCTCATAAGATCTGAAAACACTTTAATTGTCTCTCATTAATGCTCCCTGAAGCCTCAAGAAAGCAAATTTGCATTGGTTAGGATAAAGCATGCAGGAAAACAAAGCATGCAGAACAAAACTGCAGAGCAAATAACCAAGCCTTACTCTTTACCCAAGTAGAAATTCTAATCAAGCTGCTAACTCAAATTGGCATAAAATGAATTTCTGCAAATTCTCCTCCTGGTCACTTGGCATTCGATGATGCATTCATTCTGCTTTGATCAATGACAAGCATCATGCAGGGGTGGTCAAGGACTGTATATGCCAGAGCCAGACAAACAGAGTTTACATAAACAGCTGTTCTTTTGGTATTAAAATAATAATGATAATAAACAGTACCTGTTCAAAGGTCAACACAAAGACCACAAAGATAAACATTCTGCTCCTGCTTTTCAAAATGCAGGAAAGGCTGAAAAATATAAATCCACTAGCCAAGCCAGGGTACACATGTATAATCCTGCACTCAGAGAAGCTGAGGCAGGACGATCGCAAGTTCAAACTCCATCTTATCAGCTCAATGAGCTCTTGTCTCGATATAAAAATAAAATAAAATACAATAAAATTTAAAAAGAGACTTGGGATGTACCTCAAAGCAGAGTCTCAGTGTTCAATCCCTAATTCCAGAAAACAAACAACTGATAATGTTTTCTACAGCCTAGAACACAGCTCCTAATTCATGGTGGCTAAAGCCATGAAGTCTTGTTATTTATTTAGCCACACACTTGAAAGGACATGGCCCCAGGGTTCTGGCAGCTCAATGGCTTCTTAACAAGACCAGAGCATCTTCCCAGCCCTCCCTCCACTGGTGCATTGGCGCACTGCTCTTACATTTGTTCCTGTGTCAGCACAAGGCGGCCCTGAAGGAAGTAACACACCAGCACATAAGAAAGGAAGAAAGGGAAAAGGAAAGTTGCAGAAGGGTTTTGTCCCTATTCCAAAAGGCGAAACTTCTAGAAGTCATTTGGCAGACCTGTCTTGACATGGAGCTGAACAGACCATACTCCACAGGTCCAGAGGAGGCTTGTAAAATGCATCTAAAGTGCCTCAGCCTCTACAGAGGACTCAGCAAACAAAAAGACAAGAGCTGGTGTCCCACTCAGAAATCCCCAGCACACAGAGAAAACCCATAGGGGCAATGCAATGGATTTGAACTGGGAACAAAGCAGGTGTATTGGTCATCTGTCTAATCACTGGAACAAAACCCCTGGTACTGGCTGGGGAGATAGCTCAGCAGTCTAAGCACCTGCTGGGTTCTACCCCTGGTACTGCATACCGTGCTGACCTGGGAACCCAGGGCACACCATGCTGGTCACCAAAACTGGGAATGATGGGTGTACACCTGTAATCTCAGCACTGGGGAGGCTGAGACAGGAGGATCACTGCAAGTCTGAACTGTGTAGTGAGACCCTATGACAAATAAATAAATAAATAAAATTTAACACACACACAGCTGATACCCGCCATCGAAAAGAGAAAAAGGCTGGCCATGGTGATGCACGCCTGTAGTCCCAGCTACTCGGGAAGCTGAGGTGGGAGGACTGCTGGAGTCCAAGAGTTCTGGGCTGCAGTGCACTATGACAATCAGGTGTCCGCACTAAGTTCATCATCAATATGGTGACCTCCAGGGAGCAGGAGACTACCAGGTTGCCTAAGGAGGGGTGAACTGGCCCAGGTCAGAAAAGAGAAAAAGGTTTTGGCTCATGGCTTTAGCAGTTCAGTCCATGGTAACTCCAAGATAGAAATATCACAGCCAAAGGGCAGGCAGGAGGAGGCCTGTTGGCCTCATGGGCTCCAGGAAGCAAAGCCAACTGCAATAGCCAAAGCAGTTCTGCATATACACGTACATGATTTCCACCCTTCCTTTGTTTCCTATCTTTTCTCCTTTCCCTCGTCTCCATTGTTTACCCCTTATGTTAAGTTTCTTTCTGTTCCACTGTATCTATTGTGCCTTTCAGATTGTATTTATTCTTTCACGTTCTCACACTAGGGAGACAATACAGTATTTACTCATGTGGGTCTGATTTATTTCACTTACGAGTACAGCCTCTAGCTGCATCCATTTACCTATAAAGGCCTCAAGTTTATCTTTCTTTATAGCTAAGTAATACTCCATCATATAAAAACACCACTTCCTTTTTTATCCATTCCTCATGTGATGGGCATCTGGGTTGTTTCCAAGATCTAGCTATGACAAATTGTGCTGCTATAAGCATAGGTGCACATATACCACTGGTATGATGTCTTCAGTTCTTTTGGAAAAATACCTAGAAGGGAAATAGCTGGGTTGAATGAGATTTCCCATCCTAATTTTTCTGAGGAGTCTCAGCTATTATTATACACTCTTTAAAATAAATTAAAAAATAAAAAGTGACAAGGATAAGGGAAAAATTGAGACTTATTAAAAAGAAGACTGAATGTTCATTTGATCTTGCATACGTATATCTGGCCACATGAGCCACCATAACCGTATGTAATCTAACAACCATTCTTGTTCTGACATTCTGTGCCACTTGTACTGTCCTCTATTGCTTTGTCTTTATTCTTATTTGTTACAGTTTCCATTTTTTTCCTCTTTAAAATAATAAAAAAGAACAGCCAAAGCAAGACACATAACCCCCCAAAAAATCACCCACGTCATGAGCCCCTTCCCCCAGCCTAGGCCCATCTTCTAAAATCACACTCAGCCAAGAACTCATAAACAGATTAGTCCTCTTGTGAGTGTGGTGGCCGCATGACCAATCACCTTCTGAAGGACCCATTTCTGAACCCATGAGACTTTTGGGGAACACTGTCAATGCAATTCATGCCTGAGGAAACTGACATACTGGACTTCGGGGTTTGAGAAGGATTCCTGAAGGAAATGTGTGCAGTGAGCCATTTGAAGTCAAAAAAGGCAGGGCCTTCCACAGAGAGAATAGCATGTGGAAAGACGGGGGTGGGGAAGGAGTAAGACACTGAGAAGAACTGAGAGGTTAGAGTGGAAAGAGAAAGAGAAAAAAATGCTGAGGATAGAGGCAAGATCCAGACACTCAGGTCGGGGTCCAACTGTGCTTTAGTCTGACAATGGTATCTTTGGAAAGAGAATGTCCTAGTAACTATGCCATCTGATCAGGACCCAGAGAAGCACAACTTCCAGGAGCACAGCAGCACATTCAGACTCTGGGAGGCCAAGGCAAGAGGACTTCACATTTGAACCAGACTGGGAAATTTAGTGACTCAGCGAGACCATGTCTCCAAAACTACTGGGGCTGCTGGGCTTCTGGGGATATAGCTCAGTGCAAAAGCCCTGGGTTTAATCCCTGTTACTGGTGGAATAAAAAAAAATTTAAATTGCACAGGAAGAAGGCTGCGCTGGGTGTTGCTGCATCTCCTCCCTTATAACCGTTTTCAGCAGGAGTGCAAGCCTCAGGCCGAGTCTTGCCAAAGGTCCCCAGTTAGGATTTAATGGCACTCTTCAGTTTTGTTCTGCTGTCACTGTGTTTATTCTTAAGAGTTACCTTCTAGGGCTATGACTAACATAGTGTGTTTGAATAAGAGCTGTAATTTATTTTGTTTTAATGCATGCAGATATTTTCAAAACCAAGTTAATTTCTAGGGGAAGCTTGAGTCAATATGACAGAATCTTGAAGATTGGCTGTAGCACTCTGCTTATTTTGTAAAACTGTGGCAAGATGCCAGCGGCATGGTGCATCTCCTTCTTGTATGCGGGGAGGCACTCATGTCTATGCAGAAAGAGAGGAAAATGACCAGGTGCACTTTACAAAGACTCACTGTCCAGGGTAAGTGAGCTCACAGGTGCCCGGGGCTTAGGGTCATGTCTAAAAGAAAAATGGACTACTTAAATGCCATCAGTCTGGCCAATAGTGTTACCCATTTGGGGACCTAGGAGCTTGACAGTGGGAGGCTAGACTCAGGGGCTGGGTCAAGAAGTGGTTCTTTGGGTTTTATACTAGTAATTTATATCCGTTTTTTGGAAAATGGCAGTTAATATTTAGAATTGTCACCTTGACTAACTCTATATGTTGATATCTGGGATCTCATCAACTACATTGAGGACAGAAATGTGTAATATAAAAATCATGCTTGAATACCTGTCATCTCGGTCTTCTAAAAGTGTACTGTTCCTAATGTCATATCAATTGTTACTATACTCTCTTTACAACAAATTTTTTAAAAGAAGTAAAAAGAGACAAGATCAAAAACCTAAGGTTTCTTGAAAGCAAGAAGTAATGTTCAATCATATGTCCCACTTTACATAACTGTATCTGTTAATTTGAGCAACAGATTTGATGATAAAAATAAGATATGAACCATTGTAAATTAGCTATTCTTGTTTTGCAAATCTGTAACATATATAATTGTGTTACTCTTTTTTGTTATTTATTTTTGCCTTTGTTTTTACTGCTAAAAATAAAATTTAAAAAAAATTATTTATTTATTTATTTGGTACAGGGTCTTACTACACAGCTCAGACTCATACTGATGCTCCTGTCTCAGCCTCTTCTGCACTGGGATTATAGAGATGCACCACAGTGCCTGGTTCTGGTGGCTCGAACATTACACCCCGGGGTTCGAGGTCCAGCATGGCATATAGTACCTGGGATAGAATGTGGGTCCTTGTGCTTGCCAGGCAGGTACTTAGACCACCAAGCTATCTCCCTAGCCCCAAGAAATGGTTATTTGGTATGAATCAACCAAAATCTCAAGAAATCAGGGTAAGGTGGCTACATGCCTCTAGTGCTGGGGTTCTGGAAGGCAGAGGCAAGAGGATCACAAGTTACAAGGCGGCCTGGGCAGCTGAGTGATTTAGTGAGATCCTGTCCCAAAGCTTAAGAAAGTATCAAAAAGTTAAAATGGGCTAAGGTTGTAGCTGCAAAGGTTCTGGGTTTAATCATTTGCACATGTGCGTGAGTGTGTGTGTGCACAAAGTCTAGGAAGAAAGAGGATGGTGAGAGAGAGAGTTCGAGAGATGTTTAGGGAAAAGAGTGCAGATCATCCCACGTGACAGACAGGAGCTTGGGCGCACCTTGCCCTTGCTGGCTCTTGGAACGGCTTCAGTCCCTGGCAGCCTGCTGTGACCCACTGGCAGGTGTCCCCACACAGACTCACTCAGGTGATACCTGTGCACACACAGATAAAACTTCCCAGCCACACTCTGTCCCCAGTGAGGCACCTTGCTGTTGTAGGCTATCTGCCATCACCCATAGCGAGAGTCTGCCTCCACTCAAAAGAGAAAGGATGTAGGAAAAGGAAAAGAATCTTAAAAAAAAAAACCCTTTGGTCTGAAGATTATGTCAGCAGCAGAGGTCTTCCAAGGGAGCAGCCTTCCTGAAAACACCATCCAGCACCCCATCAAGGTAGGAGGAGGAAAGACCAGACCAGGAGAGAGGCAGCCTCATGCAGGAGGTCTACCCTATCCCGCCACACATGCCCCAGGGCACCACCATCCTGAGGTCCTGCAGAGAGGGCAGAGCCCAGAGAAACTGAGTGAGTCCCCAACAAAGGGCAGCTCCGGGATTTGAGCTGTAGCTGACAAGTCTGTGTGCCTCCTGGAGGGCCCCTGTGGGCAAGGATTTAGAGAACCCAAAGGCTGGGGCTGGGTGAAATGCAGGCGTGGACGCTGTTGGAACATCCCCATGTGGCCAGGGACACTGCGCAGTGGCACAAGGCAAGGTCCTGAGCTCGACTGCTGCATTGTATTGTTTCTTACTTGGCTGAGATGAATGACCCCCAACACACTCCTTCCTGGCTCTCCAGCACAGTCCCAGCACTTGTCTTGTGTGAGGCAACCAGATGCTGGAGTCAGAGGACCATGCTTCCAAGCCCAGGAGAATCTCTTAGATGCTGAGCTCCTGCAGGTCAAGAATGGAGCTCATGTGGAGGTGGAGTCACAAGTCTGGCCTCCATCACACACTCCCTAAAACTCGGGCTACAGCTATGCATCTTCCGACGCTGTCCCCACCTCTGATTCACTGACTTCATGGCCACTGAGTGCTTCTGTCCCCGAGACATGTATGTGAAAGCCCAATTCCCCATGATTCCCCAGGCAGTAGTATGGATAGGGGATAGGCAGCCCCTTTGGAGATGAGGAGCATCTGAGGGCAGAGTCCTTCCTTGCTGTGAGAAGAGGCACCTCTCTCTACTGGCCTCTATGAGAACAGCCAAGTGCCAGCAGCCCACAGCAGGAGCAACAGGCCAGTGCCAGTGCTAGATGCACTAGTGCCTGGACCCTGGGATCCTCAAGCTCCAAGTGGAAAGCACTACACATCCGAAGCCCATCTACTGCATTTTTTTCACAGCAAATCAAGCTGGCTAGACGAAGGCAGCCTACCTCAGGCCTGGTGTTGGTCCACACCTTTCCTGGGTGGCATCTGGTGTCTCAGTTCCCACCACCTACTGAAACCACCCTAGTTTCTCCACATTCTCCACGGATTGCTCAGAGTGATCTGACTGTTTCACTGCCCATGACTGGACCCTTCCATCACCTACCCCCATCCCCACCCCACTCATCACCCCTACACCTGCACTGTCATGGTTTTGTCTTCTGACTAGGCTTATTGTCCCCTTCTGCCCACACAGGAAACTCCTGCTGGTCACACAGGAGCTCAAATCACCCCCTCCTTCAAGTCTGTGCTGACTCCCACAGGAGATCATGTTGCTCCCACAGCCCAGAACTGAAGACCAGAATGAGGTGACTCACACCCCCTGCCTTTGCTGTTCACTGTCTCCTTGCAGCCCTCACCCCACCTTTATATCCCTCACCCCACCTTCTTGCTTTCTAACCTGTCCCCCACACCAAATGAAGTCCTGCAGAAAGCATTTTTCTCCTCTAAAATCCCTATTGTCCAATGCCCAATATGCAATAGGTGCTCAATAAATCTGTGAATCTGAGGCAATGAGACCATAAATTCCACATGGAAAAGAACGTTCCTACCAAGTTTCCTTTTACAATCAAGAGAGCCTACCAACCACATGATGTCACACTGTTGCACAAAACACAGAGGACCCCAGGGGGATTCTCCTCATATCTTCTTCTAAGCTGCTTTTTGATCCTCTCCCTTCCCGTAATCACCGTGAGTTGATGTCTGATGACTTCCTTTGAATGGAACTGAAAACACTTCATTTGCATGCCACAGTGTACTGTTTTATTCCATCTTAAACTAAGAAACTGCTCCCAATGAACTAGAAATCTCCCAACACACACACACACACACACACACAATTTAAAAATCTTACAAAGTATAAAACACTCCAAGGAACATGACAAGGGTCTTCATAGAACTGTAAGTAAATAGAGAAAAGAATGAACAGAGACTGTTTAGGGAATGAAAATAATTCCTGGGGGAGATGTTCCATTTCTCTTCCAAAGGCTATTAGGGATCACATCTGAGCTCCACAGATAAACCTCAGAGAGTGGAATGAGGGCCACACATGAGTGGACTTCCTCACTCCAGTGATTCTTTGTCACCTCAATTGATCAACAGTGAACAGGAGTGCAGTGGGCAATCAGCTGCGTGGAAGTCTCCTGACAGGCCACACCGAGATCAAGGGTCTGCACTCCAGGAATTTGTCCTATGGCACAGAAGGCTTCCATCATGTTTGCCTGTGGAGCCCTCACTGCCTTATTATGAAGATCTTCCCCAGTTTTGAAGAAGGACCCCTTCACACTCAGAGGAAAGGAAGGGCTGCCTTGGATCCAGGACCTAGAGGTGGATGTGCAACCTGAGCCGAGCTATCCAGACCACTACGCTGACGCTTCAGGGATTCAGACGTGAACCTGCACACAGCTCAAGGCTGCTCATGGAGATCCTTGGGGCCTTGCTAATTTGGAAAAAGGTTAGTCTTGCCACAAGAACATCTACTTTTGCCACCATAGTCCCCCAAACCCTGAGAGATCTTTAAAATAGGCAAATACAATCATATCGTTTCCCATTATGTACAGGAAACATGTACTAACAAAACATAAAAACCGAAAAATAAATAAACTCAAAAATAACTCTTGTGGCTTCCCATTTCACGTAAACCAAAACTCCTTACTATGACCATAACCCCAGCCTCACTCTGCAATGAGTCTCTTTCTTTCTATAGAAGTTGGCTTTCTGGTTACTGTTTATCATTTTTCTCTCTCATTGCTCAGGAAAACACTTAACACACAAAGCTGAAGGGAGAAAGGTTGACCAAGCTTAGTTTGTAGAGGGTTCAGCCCATGATCTGCTGGCTCTAAGACAGGGTGGAATGGCACACAGGGATCATAGCTCATGGTGGGCAGAAGGAAGCTCAGAAAATGAGGGGCAAGAAAGGCCTCTTTCTGTCCCTTTTATTGTGTTCAGGCTGCTGGGGTTAGAACAGTATCAACCAATCAGGGAACTGGGGTAGTACGCACCCACCCTCAATCCTAGCACTGCATACTATAGATTCATCCATGTCTGAAAATGTCCCACCTATGCCCACAGGAGGAGTTGGGGGGACATCTATGCATGACCAAAATAGTCACTTAGCTCTGACCATATGGCCTGCTGTCATTTATCCAGACAGCAGGAAGCTCTTACCTGCATGAAAGCCATCACAGGTACTGTCTCTTCCTCCTGGAATGTTTCTCCTGATGCCAGCAAGAACAAACTCCCCTCACTAGCTGCTAGGTGCATGCACCGTCTAGCAGCTCAGATTTTCTGTGCTTAGTCTACCTCTCCCTATAGTCCCTGAATTAGCCCCTTACCTCACTAACTGAAACTATATATATTAGGTACTTTCATTTTTCTTTCTTTATCCCTCTTCTTGCGTCCTGGTGTTTGAATCCCATGCCACTGCACTGATCTACATTCCCATTCTTTTCTTCAGTTTTGATTTTGAAATAGGGTCTTACTGAGTCTCCAAACTGCCTAGGTTGGTCTTGAATCTGTGACCATCTTTGCTTAGTCTCCCAGAGTGCTGGGATTAGAGTCAGGTGCCACTTTCCTACTTAGAGGTCCTATGTCCTCCCCACTGGAGAACAGTTCCACAAGACTGCATTGGTCAATCCATAACCTCCGTGCCTAAAACACCTAGTGCATAGCAAACCCCTACTAAATGTTGGCTGGATTAACCAGTGATTGACTAGATTTATGGGAGTGAAGAACAAAGCAAGAATTTCTTAAGGCTGTCCTTGGAGTCTGTGAGCACATCTGAGCTCTGTCCTCCTGGACTCTGAGTTAAATGAGCGAGTCCACCCCCTTTGCACTGAATCTAGTTTCCACTGAGTTTCCCCCATGTACAGCAAGCAACCCTACTGCCAGGAGATTTGAAGGTGTATAGTGGAGCCTGTCTGTGAGATGATCTCTTCCAATTCATGCTAAATTTTCTAAGAATAGTCCAATAAGCATGCCTGGCCATGCTGAGGGCTCCTCCCCTCTGTCAGTCATTTGACAAGGTGACTCTGTTCCAGGCCTATACTTGTTAGGTTTGGAAGGTCTCAGTGAGACACAGACAGGCTTATGCAAGCAAAGGGTGATAGAAGTCAGAACTTATTTGGTGTCAGAATCAGGTCTTTCATCTTTCTCAGCTTAAGGTTCTTCTCATTTCTGCAGAAATGATATCAACCCCGTCCCTTGCCTACACCCAAAAGACAGACTCTACCTCTGAGATCAGGTCTCAGCTAGGAAAGAAGCCACTGTGTACCACATGCTTCACATCCCACCTAACAACAAGTCAGATGACCCAATGGGGAGGTGTAGATTTGCCCCCTGGTTTTCCTCATTCCTGTATTGTCCTCTAAACCTGGATCTCTATCTTAGGCGCCTTCTTGACGATGACAATATTAAACACTTGCCTTTAGTGGGCATTTATCATGTACCAAGCTTTGTGTACTTGTCATGTTATCGATCACTAAACCTTCACTGTGGTTCAACGAGATGTGAACTATCCATCCTCCCTCTTTGCAAATGAGAAAGCCAAGGCGTGGCAAGTTTAAATGATTGCCAAAAATCTCATAGCTAATACATGGAAGAATCAGAATATGAAACCAGGCAGCCTGGCTCCAGATCTTGTTTTATTCACCATCACAGACTAATAATTTAACAAAGCCCTAAATACTTGAGGCAGACTGACTTTACCAAAGATGGATGCACCTGTGTCAGTCATCCCACATGCTTTTTCCATCTCAGCATTTTGTGATCCCTGATGAGTGAAAGTAGAGCTTATTTACCTTCTCTTCACACCCAGGGTTTGTGATGGTTTGTTCTCGTAGGACACACAGCCATGGCATCTACTGCCATCTGTGGAAAATCTTTCATCAGTCCATGTGGTGGATCTACATGTAAGAGTCCTTCCTGGAACGTCAGCTGAGAGCCATATCACCCCTAATCATGCCTGGAATAGATGCTCAGCACTGTCTCCAGGCAGCCCTAACCTTCCAATCTTCCTTGATGAGGGACAGAAACAAACCCTCCTAAAGTCCTGATCCGGGAGGCTAATTAAATGGTCACTGCAGGGCACAGGGCCTGTGGTGATTCTTTACAGTCTCACCTCCCATCCACATCCTTGTTACATATCAAATCTGTGCAGCTCTCCCTCTGAAATGCCTTCAGTCCAGCCTCTAATGCCCAGGGACAGGTTCATCATGGTGCACTTGCATGGTATGTCACACACTTTTTCTTACTGGGTGTCTGCAGTGCCACCAGCTAGCTTCAATTACCATTTCTTTTCTATTCCCAGATTCTCCAGAGACCATGTTTTACCCGATAGATGAAACTTGCTCCACTTCCTGAAGCTGTTTCTGACCCCAGCTTGTCCATAATATCAGCGCCCTGTGTCATTGATCTAAGGATCTCCTAGGGAAAGTGCTCTGTGCACTTCCAGGTGGTTTAGTTATGCTTCAGGAATGAACAGATCCATGCCACTCAGGCAAGATAAACAAAGAAGGATATTCAGGAAAATAAAATAATAGCACCTGGCACCTCTCATTATGTAATGTTGTCAGTACACAAAACCTTTACAAGGTAGTCTAGGTATGAACAATATTATTCCTGACCTCCCAATAGAGATGGAAACTTAAGGTTCAGGGAAAGTAAGTTGCTTTTGGCCATGATGGCTTGAGCTTCCTCACTGTCCCCATAAAGGTCATATCTTGGAAGGCTGGAGCTAAGATAGGTCACAGGTTCTAATATTAAACAATCTGTGATGTTTTCCAGGAAGGAAGTCTATGTGACCTCCTATCAAGACAGCAGTCATAGTCCAGATGTCTTCTTTAAAAGCACATCTCTTGTGTCACCAACACAGCTCAAAGCTAAAGATGGTCATGGCCATGAGCTGGTGTAGTAGGCAGAGCTAACAAGATATGCGATGGCCATAAGCCATCAATTGTGATTTCCATCTCTGTGCTACATCCTCAGATCTAACACTGAAGACCTTCTAGGTCTTTCCCTAGGAGAAAGTAACAAATGCACCTTTGATCTTTGATGAGGGTGTGCTGCTTTTCATGGAAGGAAATGGGTAAAGGTAGCTTAGGCAACTTCCTTCGGAATCAAATGTAGAAATAAAACTGGGCCCTGCTAATCATTCTATTACCCGTGTAACTTGGGACAAGTTGGGAATTTCTGTGGCTCTCCATGCCCTCAACACTACAGCAAGGATAGTAATAGGATGCATCTACTGGGTTGTCAGGACTACAGGAGGTGTTGCAGAAAGCCTAGCATAAAATAAAAATCACTACCATTATCAGGTTGTTATACACAGAAAAGTAATGAATCCCTATCAAACAGAAGAAAGAAGGCTTTTAGTGGATTCTAGAAAAAGAAAAAAAAACACCAAATTATCTCAAACTACATCTTGCAATAAAATCTCACTAAGAATCAAGAATGCTGGCCCCCAGACTCCTAAGTAAGTGCTTGTTTGCATCTCAGCCACTTTCTCCTCCAATGCTGTTACATGGTGAGACGCAAATCATCCTCAGCAATTCTAAGAAGCTAACTCCTAAATTTCAATCTTCTTTAGAAAGTGGTCGTTGGAAGATCCTGCTTCTTAGGCTAGAGATGGGACAGCCTAACCTGTGTTGGTTTCCAGTTTAAATAAATAAATAAGTAGAAAAATGATGGGATCAGAGCCTCATTCTCTTGGCAAAGAAGACAGTCTATAAAAGTGAGTACAAAAAGATTCAATTGTAATCCCACTACCGCATCTCCACCAGGGCTGCTATCTGCTGCAGAGCACTGCCCATTAAAGAAATCAATTTACCATTCGACTTCTCCTGTTGCATACTGAAGTGGAATCTGACAAGGATGGAAAACAGAACTGCGTTAAATACTGCCAATAAAGCCTGGAGCTCAAGGTTACAGCAGTCAATGGCAATCCAGCGCCTTGGAAACCCAGAGACTCTCATCTGTCAGCTGATGCCAGCAGCTTCCACAAGAAGCGGCAGATGTAGCTCAGGAAGGGGGTGCTGTTAGGAGCAAGATCTGGGGGCAAGGTAACCTGAAGGGCTGGTTTTACAACAAGCTTTTGAAATGGGTCTGACTTTCTAATTTATCGTGGTTGCTTGCCCAGCCTCCATATACTCTTCCTTTTTCTGTCAACAGAACTCACTTTGTGGGGCCAGGGACATGGCTCAGTAGAATAAGTGCTTCGAGTGTAAGGGTCTGAGTTCAATCCCCAGTTCTGCCTAAAAAAAAAAAAAAGACCCAGAAGTCTTTGCTTGAGCTCCTGGGCCAGGAACTCACTCTGCCTGCACTTGTGCTTCTGAGTCTATCAGATCTTCTCAGATGTCAGCTGGCCCTCAGGTCCAAGAGTTTGTATCTGCAAGTTCAGCCTCCCCTGTCAGACCAGAGCTGCAGTCTGGCTTCAGTGAGAGCTTCAGGGAGGTGAAGACAGCTAGAAGTAGAGAAGCCAGAACCAGTCAGATTCAGGGCTGGAATTTATTTTAAGTGATTAGTTACAAGGAAATGTCTTTCAGCTGGAGCGGCGAGGAAGGTAGCATGAAAGCCTAAACTCCTGACTACAAGCTCATTATGACACACAGATGGTGAAAACAAGTCAGAGAAAAGAGAGGGAAAACATCTGAGAGAGAGACAAAGAAAGATCATCAAAACTCAATGTCTCAAGCCAGGTGGGGTGGCACATGCCTATAGCCCCGGAACTCTGGAGGGTGGCATAGGAGGATTGCTATAAGTTTGAGACCAACTTAGGCTACAAAGTGAGCTCAAGGCCAACCTGAACTTCACAGAAAGACCTTGTCTCCAAAAGACAAAATCAAAGGACAAAAAAAAAAAAAAAACAAAACAGAAAAACCAATGTCTCAATTATTTTTTTCTCCTTGTTGGGACAACATATCTGGCAGCCAAAATTAAGGCCTATTTAGCTCACAGTTAGTGGAAGTTTCAGATCATACTTGGCTGGCTCCAAGGCAGAGTGGCACAAGGTAGAGGGCAACCATTCATGGTGGTAGAAAACAGCAAAGAGCAAAGGGAGGCCAGCAGCTGTGGCAGCTAGCAGGCCTCTCTCCCTTCCTTACATTTGTATGCAGACTCTCTGACCCAGGACGGGTGTAACACTCACACCCATAATCCCAGCATTGGATCATGTATTAGTCCTTTACTCTAGAAGCTGCCCCATGACTACATGAGGCTTTGAGGGACACCTAGACGTGAACCACAACACCCAACAGACATCATTTCAGCTCCAAGATTAAGCTGCACCTAAAGACCATCCCCTAAAATTTTCAGCTCTAGATCCAGCATGTTTCATTTTTCTTGATTTTTCAACCAAGGTAAACTGAATCTGTCACTATAAATTACGTTAGCATTACAACTGCCGTGAAAGTGTACAACACAGATGAAAGAAGCCTCCTCAGAGAGCACCAGCTCTCTATGGAACCCAAGGCTTGGCCACACACAGCCCTCAGTCACGTCTTCCAATCGTATTCAACTTTCCAACCAGTGAATCACAGACAGGCACATTGCTGTCAGGGGTGAGTGACTGACAGACAAGCAGTGACTGACATTCCAAACCAAGTATCCTGGGGGGCTGATGACTCCACCCACAATCACCTGTTCTCTTGCCATTGTTCACTACGCTGACTTGCACCATTCAGTGGCTCCCTGTGTGTGGAAAGGCTGTTCCAAAGTTGGAGCAGGCCGCTTTTCTTGTTTTCTCCTGGCCTGCAGTTACTGGGCCCTAAATCTTCCTGGGACCAACTTTTTATCAGTGGCCCACAGTGGGGGAAACATCCCACCTCTCCAGTCCTTGTGAGGGTTACTTTGTAGCATATTTTTAAGCACATGTCCAGATTAGATGCTCCTTGGGGTAGCTGGCTCATTAATACATCCCAAATCAACAAACTTGTCTTCCCCTGTCACCTCCTTACTACTTGGTGGTACTCCTGCCCCTCCTAAATAAAAGATACACCCTTAATCTTTGTCTCCATTTCCGCTGTTGCCTAGAAATGAGCAACTTCATCCAACATCCCACTGGACATCTCTGTCACTCCCAGGATGCGAGTCCCCCCTTTCTTTTTATTAAGCTACTTTTCATTAGACCACTGAATCTTCTGTAAATCCCTTTCTATGATTCTTAGAAATTCATCTTTCCCCTCAGCCTTCATATTCCACGAAGCAAAATAAAATCTTAGAAGCTCTCACATCCCTTACACCCACCTCGAAAATTTATCAATATAGTCATACAGTAAAAATAGAGATTTTCCAGAAGGGAGTGCTGTTGCCACCCAAGTATGATTTACCTATAAATACCAGAGCAAAGAGCAGGCCACAGGTTCTGCACCTGTGTCAAGACTGCAGGTGAAAGCCAGGTGCTCCACCTTCCGGCCTCTGCACTCTGGCTCCTGCTCACCCCATCTCTTACCTGTCTCCCTGTCTCCCCTTTGGTATTTTATGTGAGTCCAACCATACTGAATGAACTGTTCACAGTTCCCTTAAAATAGGCTCTGCTATCTTTTTTGCCTTCTGCCTCCATCTGCCTGAAATATCTTGTCTGCTCCGAGATTCTTTGGGAACTCACTTCCTTCTCACTCCTCCCAAACTCACATGTTTGAGAACTTTCTCACCCTAAAGAGGGAACTCTGAGTGCTTTGCTGCGCCAGCCCGAGCTCCCTTCTCTCAGAACAGATGCTCAACCCAGGCTTGATGATAACTTGGCCAGATGTTACAGATGGGTCCACAGATCTGAATCATGAAGTCATTCCCAGGGTTTAGGGCAAACACAACCATTATTTTAGGGGTTTTTCCAGGTGACTTTAGGAGGTATACAAGCACAGCAGAAGCTCACACTAAAAATACACAATCAGAGGGGAATCCAGGTCGAATTTTTCTTCCTCCTATTTGCTTCATTAAAAGTGAGAAAGTCTAATTTCTGATGCTCCTCTTCCTTAAATGCCTAGCATCTGCTAATCTCTCAGATTTAACAGCCAAACAGCAATAGTGCTAATAATATTGTTTTCTTCTCATTTCTCCTCTGCTTATAGAAAGTGCAAACTTGTTTCTTTTCCACTTTTATGTTAATGAGGTGAAGTTTTATTTCGGGACAGAATCAAAGTCAATAAAGATTGGGTGCTCAAATGCACAAAAGTGTTTATCGAGTGTGATACTGTATGCCTATATACACCAGACACTGGTGGTGTGCATGGATGGACACAACAAAGATTTGTGAAGGTGGTACGCAAATCAAATTCATGGTGCTAGGCCTAGAATAGTCTAGACACTAGCCGACCTTGAAGGCTCCACCCTTGCTTGACACCCAATCAGTGCAAGGAGGGCTTAGGTAGGCAACGCCTCAAGCGACGGGCCTTCCCAAAGGCCTGAAGATGGGGCGCTGTAAAAGCTGCCTGGAGCTCTCTGCCCAGCTTTCGATAGAGCTTGGCAAAGCAGACAGTAATCTGAACTTTTCTTTCTACTTCCCTCCTTATAGGGTAACTAGGCTGAAATTTCACATTTCTGGATGATTTCAGAATTTAAAAAAAAATTATATATATATATATATATATATATATATATATATATATATATTAAGTTACATTTTGCGCTTCTGAAGCACAAGGCAGAGGAAGTTCCCATCTTGCTAAATCCCAGCTGTGATGTGGGACAAAGGCTTTTCTGTCTTTGATAAACAAATGAAACTTAACATTAAAGATGCTTTCTGATCCTCATTTAAGGAAGCAGCCCCAAAGCAAACCAGTCAGCCCTTCCCAAGCAGCATCCAATATCAAGGCTGAGAAGCACTGAGTGTTTCAAAATGTCACTGCTATTCTGAAATGCGGCTTGCAGACAGGCCACGCCGGGCTTCTCTCCTCTGACCCTTTCTGACAGCTCCTTCTCACATGGCCAAATCATTCAAATATAGCAATAAACAAGCAATAAGCAAGAGGCCAGCACACAGAAAGAACCTGACCTCCAGAGTTCACGTTCCAGAAAAGAGGAGACAGACAGAAAATGCATAAGAACACAACAAAAATTAACTCCTGGAGAGTGATGTCAAAGGAAAAATGAAATAAGACTTGCCAAAAGTCCGTGTGTGTAGGGGAGGTGCACACACTCATGCGTGCATGGCTGGCCACGTGTACATGCAGTGCTGGATAACCAGAGCAGTCACTGATCACCTCTGACAGACTTCGATTTTGAGAATCAAGTATTGAAGAGATCAGCCTGTAGGGTCTGTGTCTTAGTTACTTTTTACTCTTGCTGGGACAACACCCAAAATGAGGGGAGGAAAGGTTTATTTAGCTCACAGTTACTGGAGGGTTCAGTCCATATTCTGCTGGCTCCAAGGCAAATAACAGCAGGTCATGGCGGCAGAAAACAATGAAGAGCAGAGGAGGAGCAGCAGCTGCGGCGTCCATCAAGCCTCGCTCTTCTTTCTCCGCTGACTGCGAAGACCGGCACTCCACGGTGAAGATCGGAGCTCCTCCAAAGTGACGCGGCTGTGAAATGTCAAGCCCCCTCTGAAGACGGGGACTTCTCAATGGAAGCCGGTCAGGGTGGCAGGAAGCCTTCCTCAGTTCCTGGGCCCTGCCCACCTGCAGGGCTGCGTCCCCACTCTGAGAACCTCTGGAACTGGCAGGAAGACTCTTTCCATTTTCTTCCTCTTTCTCACCTTGGTGGAAGACTGACATTTCTCTCCGTGCTCGTTTCTTCTTTTATCATTTTTTTAATCTTTTATTTATTTGGTACAGAGTCTCACTATGCCCCTTGGACTCATACTGATCCTCCTGCCTCAGCCTCCCCAGCACTAGGATTACAGGCCTTGCACCACCACACCCAGTTTTGGTGGCCAGCAATGCATGCCCAGGACAGCATGGCATACGATACAAGCAATTGAACCAAGGTCCTTGCCCTTGCCAAGTAGGCAATTAGACTGCAGAGCTATCTCCCCAGCCCATGCCTCTTCTTTTATATGTGACTGATGTAGCTCTGAACTGAGTTTGATTCTTAGTCCCCTAATGAACTAACCCAGTTTCAACTCCTGCTGAATCTGTTTCCCTATCTGTAACACAGTACCAAGAACCCTTGTTTATTTTATAGGTTTGCAGTGAAAGAATGATGGCTGTGAAATGCTTGTCCATTCCCAGGAAAATATTTAACAATGGTTATTCAAATGCAGTTGATTTGTGCAGTCTAGACAAACTTCAGAAGGCATAGTTCATGTGGGCTGAAAACCTCCCACCCTGAGTTTGGGGCAAAGCTGAGCTGGATCTCATTCAGATTCCCTTCTTACTTGAGTGGGTTTGGCATTGGTTGCTGTGAAACTGAGGCTGATGTCATCTTCTTTCTTTTGGTTCCAGGTATTTCCTGTGGTCTGTTCAATTGCATGCATTTGTAGCCACAGTCCTCAGTGCAGGGTGTGCTCAGTAAGGATCCAATGAGAGAAAAGAGTCAGAGCTTGGCTTTTGAGGTTCAAAACAGGCCTTTGAAACCCAAGGCAAGGACTAAAGGCTTTGAGTTTTAGGAGCCTGTATCTTTTGAGTTTCAAAGGCCCAAATCCAGGGCCAAATAATAGGCAGAGAAGAAATATACTCATTGATCTATGAGAATGAGGCTTTCCTGTGCTACAAAAATCTCCCACAGCCTGGGGAGAAACAGGCGAAACATGAGGTTTAGAATCCATCTGGCTGGTGGCAAAGCCAAATCCAGTGACATATTAGAGCAAAAACTAGAACTACAGAGTCGAGGGCAGAGGGGAGCATTTTCTTGCTCAGTGGCAAGCACGAAACTGGGTAAATCCTTCTCCATCATCTACTGATCTGCAATCCAGCTGAGTGCAACAAGGGAACACAGCCCAACTTCTGGACCCAGAGGCACTGTGTGGACAAAGGGGAAAGTAATCCCCAGAGCGCTGCGCAACAAAATGACTCCTCTCCCAGATATCTGGTGGGTGTGACGGCCAGCATTTCTCTTGTGCAGGGAGGGCTCAGTGGAGTTCAGAAATCTGCTTGTGCCCCAGCCTTCGCTTCACACCGTCTGAATCACTCCACATTGACAAACCCCCTTTACGATAGCTCAGCGTAGTCATAAGCCCTCAAGATGGAACGGTGGCTCTAAAAGTCTCGCTGCATAACCCTCCACATAGTCGCCTCGGCGGGACTGGAAGTAACCAGCAGGAGTCTTCTCTGGAGCTGTCAGGACACTAAAACATGTCTTCATTATATACTTCCAGTCAAAGGAGATTTGCGGGAGAAACAGTCCACCACCAACAAATTAATGGGCCAGAGAAAAAGGAGCAGAAGCTGCCTGACAGGAAGCCAGCACCACTCTCCTACCCCCGCTTCCCACCTTCTTCCCACCTTCTTCTAACCCGAAATCAAATTTCAGTAACATAAAAAGCAACAAAGTGCTAGATTGGAGAGTCTATGCAGCTCAGGCTCAGAAAGCCCGTACTCTAGAAATCCTTCAGAGGAGCAATTAACTGCCACCTAGAAGGGAAAGGAATGGAGGAAGTTGCTAGAAAGGCATGCAGTTTAGTTAGTCCTAAAGTGCCACCAGAGACCCACGGAAGACACAAGCCCCTCGTCATCAGCTTCCCTAAATTTACCCTGACTGTTTAACTTGAGATAAAAAAAGATAGAAGGGCAGACATCCTTGCCTCAGTTTCTCTCTTTTTATTATTATTATTTTTTCTTTTTTGGCAGAACCAGGGATTGAATTCAAGCCTGGGAAGCACTCATTCTACTGAGTGATCTCCCTGACCCCATTGCCTCAGTTTCCCCAAAGAAAAACAGTTCAATTAAAAAAAAAACATGCAAGTGTGTCTAAGGCTAAGGTCATTTTCATTTGACAAATCTGATAAACACTGAATAACTCTCCAGCATTTTTTAAAAATGCTCCATGTTGGGCTGGGGAGATAGCTAGGCAGTCTAACTTCTTGCCTGGCAAGCACAAGGACCCAGGTTTGAAATCTGGTATGACAGGCCATGTTGGCCCTGGATCGGGGTGTGGCAGCAGCACACACCTGTAATCCCAGTGTTGGGGAGGCTGAGACAAAGGAGACACTATGAGTCCAGGCTGCCTAGCAAGACGCTGTGCCACATAAATAAATAAATAAATAAATAAATAAATAAATAAATAAATAAATAAATAAATAATTTAAAACAGATTTAGAAATGCTCCATTTCCTTTGGGACATATGCCTTTACGTACCTGCTTGTAATTTTGCTTCTCGAGTGAAGATTGCTTTGGTCAAGCTCTTCTCGTCAAAATTTAATTTGTATTGACAAAAAGAGGTTAATTCATTCAAACATACAGGTGAATATTGTACAGTGGTGCTTGTCCTACAGCTGCCTCTGAACATATTTTACATTTGGCTTAAAGGTTTTATCACACACAGTAAACTGTAACCTAACTTGATGGGTAAACAGACTGTAACCTATTCTCATAGCATATAGAGTCTCAGCCAATCATAAACACCCAACTAACTGTTCAAATGAAGTCCAAATAAAGACAAGAGTTGTAACCTGTCAGACTCACTTCTGTTTTCTATGTCGTTTCCTTTCCTCTGGCTATAAATATGTCTTGCCCCCAAGGAGAGGCCAAATACTCTGAACCATTGCACACTTTAGGCGGATTCTAGATATCACCAAAACAAATCCACACAATGGAATGTACTGCAATTTTGTCTTTTTAACAATATCTGTCATTAAGTGATGTAGTTTGTATAAATGTGGCTACAGAGAACTTCCTTGCTGACACAGCCTTCTAGAATTCTTGCTTATCTTTTCCACAGGGACAGCATCTCCTGTGAACTTCCCACTCATTCCCAAATAGTTGTTAAAAAATATTCACCAGGAACCAATCGGTTCTTCTCACCTAGCCCTCTAGTAGGTCAGCCACCTATACCAAAACTGGAGACCAGTATCCTTCATCTCATGGGACTTTAGGCCGAACCAAAGGGGACCACCCATCACGACCACCACCACATCCTCCCACAAAATCACTGCACTATCCCAAAGTCTATAAAAATCCATTATTGCAGTCCTAACTGGAGATGTGCTCTTAATTTAAAAGACATACAAGTGAGGAAAACTCTGTATTAGGATGTCTCTGCTCATTCCACATGCCTGTTCCCATTTCCACTCTATTATTTCATTTCTTAATTTAGCCATCCAAGCACTCTGTGAGTTATTTAGCAATTACTGCGGGACATGCAGGTCTAATGCTATGGCAAAGGGAGGAGGTGACAAATGCCCATTAGCACCAGGGCCAGTAATGGCCTCGTAATACTGCCTTGTACTTAGCCAGATGAAAGCAGCTATATATTCTAAGGGATGTTAAAGGATGTCACAAACCTTAATTAATTCTCAGTGCAAAGGGAGGAAAGTATTTACTCCCATTTGGGATTCCGTGAACTACCACACAGAGCCAGCTGCGTGCCAAAATAAAAATCCCCTTAAAAAGTTCACCTTAGAGTCTGCAGAAGTGATTCCCCCTGCACTCGCAGCTGGCACCATTAGCTCATTCTCCAGGTATTTATTGCATGTTAAACACATGCTTAGCCTAGTGCTAGTGTCTGGGAGAAACAAAGATAAACCAAGAAACGCAGCCTCCAGCCAAATGGAATTTAGGAGTCGCAGGATAAAACAGCCATAGATTTAATATAGCTGGCGAATTCACTCATCACACATGTCCTGAATAATATAAAGAAAAGTGATTTGGGACCATGACTAGAGCCTGGTATGATCCTGAGTGTCAAGAAAGACTTTAGTTTTGTGTAATTTTACTACAAATTGTATCCACCTTTCCCTAGACAATTTTCTTAGCCTTTGGTTATTCTATCCAACAGTGCCCCATCCCAATTGTGTTGAAAGGGACAAGGAATTGGTGCATTGTGCCTGTCCCAAAATAGGTCCTCAATAAAAGGGGACAATTACAGGTACAGTTACTAAGTTCCACTGATGTTCTAAGCTGTGGAAGCATGGTTCACCAAAGCCCCATGAGAAGTTCTGGAATTACTCAGACCTTGGACTTCTAAGCATCTGCTAGGTGCACTTACGCTTAAGATTAACTGCAGAGAGGGCTGGGGAGATGGTTCAGTGGAATAAGCGCTTCCCTGGCAAGCATAAGGGCCTGGGTTTAATCCCTGGTTCTGCCAAAAAAAAAAAAGATTAACTGCAGAGGATCTAGGTGAGACTCCTGAGTCAGAAACCAACTCATTTGATTTTCAGGGCTCTTCTAAAAATTCCAGCCGGAAGACAGAAACTTTAGAAGCTGTATTTTTCCTAGAGGAACCAGAGGACAAGGATTTCCATAGCCCTTTTTGGAGTCTACTAACAGAAGCCTTGACTTAACAGTCAATATTTTCATTAAGAACTTGAACAAAGACTGATACAAATACATATGGGCTACAAAACTACAATGACTTTACCTTGTAGGTAATAAGCTATAAAATTCAATCAGGATTCTGGAAGACCAGCTGGTGTGGAAGACTGAATTACACATGAAATTTAACAGAGATAAACACAAGGTCCTGCCCTCTGGGCCCACAAACCACCTGGACAAGTTCTTAGTGGGGAACCAAGAGTGAATGCACCTGGCTGGATTTCACTAACTGTATGTTCAGTATTAATCAACAGTATGACATGGTTTTCAAAGAAGGATTATTAAATGTGAACTATTTTATCTGTATCCACCAATCTGCATGGCACTATGGAGTCAGTAGTGAGAACTACTGATCAGGGCATCAGAAGCCCACGAAACTTGGGTAAGCCACAGCCAGGATCCGCCAGCATCTGCTATTTGCCATTCGTTCAATATAGGGTGGCTAGAAGTTTGCACTTGTGGGTGCCAAACCATTTGTAAGAATAGAAAACAGAACTGAAGTTTAAAGTCACAGCTTCATGTACACACAGCCTCCAGGTCTCCAAGCAGGGTCAGCAGCTGTCTCATGCAGGGGCAGGACTGCCCATGCTGCTAGAAATTCCTCCCACCCACCCAATTCACAACAAGCATGCAGGTTCATGTGTCCACATTTGCAGAGGAAATGGGATCTGCAAAGACAGCCATGACAGATCCAGACCTGGCTCCACCCAGCTGTGTCCTGAATGACCAGTGAGTGGCACAGAAAGGGTACCATCCCTTCCCTCTTCACACAGGACTAGAGGAAAGAGTCGTCTTTTTGTTTTTTTTTTTAATCACTGAGGTGGCTCCCAGATATCCAAGTAGCACAGAACAGAGGACAATTTCAGACCAAATTAAAGCTATAGAAAAGTTTGTTGATCTGGACTTATCTTAGTGTGTGTGAGTGTGTGCGTGTGTGTGTGTGTGTGTGATGACTTTTATCCAACAATTCCATGATGAGCTGAGACACAACCTAAATAGCTTACAAAAGCCAACAGCTCCTCTGTGTTGGAGCTAAGACTTCACCCAACGCTAAATGGTTGTAAAGTTCATGCTTTCATCATCACTATATGTGTACATTATCTGAAAAATGACCCAACATACATTTTTTTAAAACATCACTGAATATGTAATATACCAGCCACCTTTTCTCATTCTGGGATGGAGCTATGAGTGAATGAGGTGAGAAACTTATGAAACAGTTTCTGAATGGATGGATGGTTTAAGGACAGATGGATGGAAGGATGAAAGCATTGGGAATGGATGGAAGGTAAATTTGAGGATGGAAGAATTCAGAACACAAGGCAGAATTCAAATATGTAGAAAGGGTCCAGTGAATACCATGAACAAATCATCAGTTGAAGAGGCCATCAGTTTCTCTCACTGCATCCAATGGTAGTCTCTCAGCAGAATGCCTATGGGCCCTATCTAGGATTGGAAAGCCAGGCTCTGTGGCCTGGAGACATACTACAGTGGTAAAGCACTCGCCTAGAAGCCTGGCTCCATCCCTCTACCATCTGCATGAATGGGAGCAAATCACTCCACCCCTTGGACCTGTCTCCCCACTTATAAAATGATTAGAACCCCAACTGTTCACATCACTGATGTGAACTACATTTTGTTTGCTATTGTTTAGAGCCCAGTTCAGATGTCTTCTCTTTTCTGTAGTTTTCAATTCAGTTCAACTCAATTCAATTCTACTCTTTGACTTGTGCCCTTTAAATAGACTTTGTGCTGGAGGTAAAGCTACAGTAGCAAAGCAGACAAATAAGATCCTTCTCAATGGAAGTGTGTGACAAGGGTGCCACAAGCTTTGCCTCCTCGGTGTGTCCGCACTGCTTCACTTGGGTTGGCTATGATAGTATACACTTGTCTCCCTTTTCAAACATGGCTCTTAGCTGGCTACCCAATACTTAGAGAAGAAATAACTGCCCCGTACACATAGATGGAAGGAGAGAGTGAATCAGGGAGGAATAAATGAATAGGTGAGTGGACAGGTGAAGCAATGATCTATTGGTGAGACTAGTCAGGACCTTATAAGAGCAGGAGCACATTCAGGACTGATATTCATATATATAAGAACTGGGTGGAACAGGAACATCAAGTCAAAATTGAGCAAAAACAGAAACTTCAAATGAAAAGAAAAGAAAGCGATGAAAAAGCAGCTCCCGACCCCAGGAGATGCTGCTTGAAAGAACTCTTTGGGCAGCTAGACCCAGAGGACACCTGTGGTGTATTAAAAAATGGCCACCAATATCTCCTTTCTTAGAGATACACCTCTTTACCTTTGCTGTGCATCCCTCCAAAAATGCAATTTGTTCATCTAATCTTGAAATTTGGCCTTGTCCAAGCAACTTGATTGGTCCATGGGACAACAGCAGATGTCATACCAGGAGAGCCTGACAAGCAGGTGCAACCAGGGCACTCTCTCTTGCTAGTTTAGAAACCCCATCACCATTCCTTTGCAGACTTCCAGGCTACCTGAGTCTGTCTGATAATGACAGACTCATGGCTAGATCACACCTGTTGCCCCAGCAGGCACAGAGTCAACTTCCAGGTATGCTTGGTACCAACCAACAGCAGGCAGCCGCAGCCAAGCTGTTAGCTGACTCTGGAGATTAGCTGAGGGCACCTTCAATTCAAAGATCCAAACAACCACCTCATGGAATCACAAAAAGTAAGAGAATGTTGTTATTTTTAGCCACAATTTGGGGTTCATCTGTCATGTATGTTTATGTTCTCTCTCAAAAACAGGGAACCCTGAGAAGCCATGACTTCCACATGATGCTGTGGACAAAGTCCTTCCTTATTATGGTCTATCCTTGAAGCAGAGATAATTCTAGGGGAAAAATTCTTTCCAACAACATAAGCTCATGAGAGAGCACTCTGGAACTAGAGGGAAGCTTGCATGCAGACATATACTTAATCGCCTTTTCTTTTAAGTAATTATTCAACAAGCTGATTGCGCACCAACAGGAGGTCAGGCCTAAAAGCAGAGAGGAGGGCAGTATAGACACATTCTTCGATTTCCTCTCTAAGTGACCACATAAGGGACTAGCACAGGTTCAGGTCAAACTGGACCATATTCAGTCACCACTCTCCATCACCACTGTCCAAATCTACGGATCTCAGCATCTTACCCCTGGTCTCATCCAGTGGCACAAATACTGCCTTATGTACCCATTTTTACACACCAGGCTGAATAACCATACTGTAGCACTGCTGCCACTGGAAAGTACTGAGCAGGAAGTGACCTAATGGTATTTTTCTTGCCTGATCATGAGTCTTTGCCCCCTCTAAAATCTCCCCAAATCCTACTTTACTGTACCCAGTAAGGAGGAGCTGCACCCGCATAAACTAACAATACTGAAGAAGGAGATTCTGAAGTCAAGATATAGTGCTTATGTGCACTTATTTCTCTGTACTTCAATTTTCTTCCTAGGAAAGAGACAAACAAGCACTGTCTCTGTGTAGGGTTGCTTTAAGGATTAACTGAGATAAACTTGTACATATGCAAGGAATTGGTTTTCCACAATAATCACTACATGTGCAGAAGTCATTATTTTTAGTAACTTCTTTCTCACCCCTCTCACCATCCTACACTCTGTCTTAACTCTAACAAGCACAAAAATAGGCTTCGCAGAGCCTCTGCCACAGGTAACATAACTGACTGGTAGATTGGGACTGAAGACTCCACCAGCCTCGCTACACTGGCTAACACTGAGTCTGTAGCCCTTTTGCACAATTCTCCTCACGTGGTCCTCTCTTTGTGAGAGCCAGACCCACACTTCCACATGCGTGCAGTCTCCCTGCCAACTCAACTATCCCCCTTTATTTTCCCACTGAGGCATTCTTCCAAAATATTCTTGAATATCTCATCCAATATTGGCATTAGCTTCTGTTTCTGGAACCCTCACACTAAGGTACTTACATACACTGTGCTCTATCTATGTTCCTCTATTTCCTCCACTGACTGCTACTCCCAGAAATACCCTCATGTGCAACAAAACAGCTAAAGCCAAAGACCTAGAACTCTCCTTTCTCTATGAAACAGGACACACTAGGCCAGGAAGAAGCATCACATATCAGTCAAAGTTCCATCTCATTGCCTCTGTGTGCAAATACATCTGGGCTCTCACCCCTTCTCCCAACCCCACTGCAATTGTCTTGGTCCAGGAGATTTTCCTCTCTTGCTGGAACTATTGCTGTATTTTCCTAGCTAATCTCCCTTCTTCTAGTCTAGCTTCTCTCCAAATTGATCATTCAAACATAAAATCCTATTAAAGTAAGTCAGGCTATGTATCACTCCTGCTCAATGTCTTACAAGGTGGTTTTCCATTTCCCTCAAACTAAAAACATACTTTTTTACAACATGCTAAGAACCTCACCTTCCCCTTGACACCTTGATTATCCCACTATTGGTCCATTGGCTTGATTTTCCTCCTGGAGCTTCTTGCTCAAGTAGGTGCTTCCTTCTATTCTTCCTTTTTATGTTTGCACAGATGCTCCCTGATGACAGTCATTTGATTCACTCTCTGGTCCCTAAATTCCTTACTCAGATATCCCTCCCTTTCTCAGTAAGGCATCCACTGGCCAACTACCTGAAATGTAGTTTTAGCTCTCTTCAGTGCAACCATGACTATGTAACATGATTTGTACTTTATTTATCTGAGGTGTTTTCCATCTCTTCCTAATAAAATGTTAAGTTTTGTGAACAGGTAATTGTGGTTGTTTTATTCATGGTTACACTAATAGTACCTGTAACAGCATGTGGCCCATCCAGGATGGATGGATGGATGGATGGATGGATGGATGGATGGATGGATGGATGGATGGATGGAT